>OX596011.1:47079473-47316811 GCA_951394025.1 Heteromyza rotundicornis | reverse complement strand
TCATCATGTGACACCCTAAGATTGAAAAAACCCTGAACAAAATGTGTTTGCGAAAAAGCCGTGGAAAAAATTTTGCATGAAGAAGCCGTGCAAAGTGAACGAGAACGAATTTTGGTGCAAGAAAACTTAGTTTGAAAAACTGATAAAGCGGCCATCAGACTTTTACGCTAAAAAGCTTTTTATTAATTTTCGGTAAAAAATTTTGTTATGCAGATTTTTTTCCAAAAAGCACTTTTCATAAGAATTTTGTACAAAACATTATTTTGAAGAAATTTTGAGCTAAATATTTGTTAATAATTTTACGGCTTCATTTTATTTCGAAGCATATTTAAAATTTAGATATATTAATATTATCGCTTTTGTGAAAAATGGAAACGCAAGTTTGTTAGCTGCAAGTTGTTTTGTATTGTTCGCAGTGAATTTGGGTACAAATTTTTATATTTTGGTTTTTGGGTTTTTTTAGTTTGTAGGAGTTTGTAATTTGTGCAATGTTCGTTATTTATGTACACTAGGTGACAAAATTTAAAAACAAAAATTCTTTCAATAAAATTTTAATTTAAAAAAATTTGTGTTCTTCAATAAAATTTGTCAAATAATTTTCGTGAACATTTATTTGGTTTTTTATTTTCTACATTTTTGGAAACATAGCATGTGTGTTTTAAGGTGTATCGATGTATTTATACAATTTTTAAACTTCCAGCAAATAGCATTTCATGTGATCACAACCATTTAACAATAAATTGTGAATTATTGAAGTTTTGTGTATACATAAATGCATCCACAAGACTTTCTTCTCTGGTTTTACTACGCGTATAGAAACCCTTTCAGTTGTGCGTATTAAAACAAAAGGAAATAACCAAATACGCGTGGCTGAAAGAAAACAACAACAATAAACGCACAAGTGTTCATGTCACACATTCCTTCGCTTGATCACACAAAACAAGAAATTGCTTGTTTATGATTTACATTCCTCCAGTCGATGGTCAATGCTGGCGCAGCGAATTTCAGAAGGAAAACAATGCGCGAACTAAAAATGTGTGGAGTCTGAAAACCACCCTTATTTTTGTGCGCAATTAGGAGGTACTTTCTTGTTGCGGCGCGACTTGATCTTGGCGACCATGTGGCGTGGGTGCGTAGACGACCTGTTTACATGTAGAACAGACAAGTGGGCTCCAATTTTCATGCTGCTTGGGAATTTGCGTGTTTGGTTGTCTAAGAAATTCTTTCTTTGCGAAGACTATTTAAGTTGTTTTGGGTTAGTGACGCATATGGAGTAAAGGAACTATTAGGTACTATTTTTATTTATATGAAGCCCTTTGAAAATGCATCGTAGAGCAAGTGGCGACATTTTTTTTAGTTTACGTTTTCCACCGCCTGTTTACCCCATTCAGTTCTGTGTTACCAAAACAAAAAGAAAAACACAAAATTGTGCAATTTTATTTCCGTGAAGGTCGTCCCCTTGAAATTCGTAGTGGTCTAAAAACCACAACAAACGCACAAGTGGTCATCTACACATTCCTTCGCATAATCGTGCCTTTTAGCCAGTGATGGCATCAAATTTGGCGTCAAAAACTTGTTAATTTTGAAATTAAGTTAAAAAAAAAATGTTTAATGCTACAAATTTTATTATTTGCAAATTTAGATCGGTTCTTTTGTTGAAATTAAGTAATAAAAATTACATTTCAGAGCTTATCGTTCCATATTTTTAATAATATATCACAATTTAAAATTTCACCGCATTCTTTAAGTCGCACTTAGCATCGAATGTATATCCCAATGAAATGTTGATCCTCGTTTTCATTCCTTTCACTCCATATGCGTCACTAACCCAAAACAACTTAAATAGTCTTCGCAAAGAAAGAATTTCTTAAGGGCCAAACACACACGCAAATTCCCAAGTAGCATGAAAATTGGAGCCCACTTGTCTGTTCTACATGTAAAAAGGTCGTCTACGCACCCACGCCACATGGTCGCCAAGATCAAGTCGCGCCGCAACAAGAAAGTACCTCCTAATTGCGCACAAAAATAAGGGTGGTTTTCAGACTCCACACATTTGTAGTTCGCGCATTGTTTTCCTTCTGAAATTCGCTGCGCCAGCATTGACCATCGACTGGAGGAATGTAAATCATAAACAAGCAATTTCTTGTTTTGTGTGATCAAGCGAAGGAATGTGTGACATGAACACTTGTGCGTTTATTGTTGTTGTTTTCTTTCTGCCACGCGTATTTGGTTTTTTCCTTTTGTTTTAATACGCACAACTGAAAGGGTTTCTATACGCGTAGTAAAACCAGAGAAGAAAGTCTTGTGGATGCATTTATGTATACACAAAACTTCAATAATTCACAATTTATTGTTAAATGGTTGTGATCACATGAAATGCTATTTGCAGGAAGTTAAAAAATTGTATAAATACATCGATACACCTTAAAACACACATGCTATGTTTCCAAAAATGTAGAAAATAAAAAACCAAATAAATGTTCACGAAAATTATTTGACAAATTTTATTGAAGAACACAAATTTTTTTAAATTAAAATTTTATTGAAAGAATTTTTGTTTTTAAATTTTGTCACCTAGTGTACATAAATAACGAACATTGCACAAATTACAAACTCCTACAAACTAAAAAAACCCAAAAACCAACATATAAAAATTTGTACCCAAATTCACTGCGAACAATACAAAACAACTTGCAGCTAACAAACTTGCGTTTCCATTTTTCACAAAAGCGATAATATTAATATATCTAAATTTTAAATATGCTTCGAAATAAAATGAAGCCGTAAAATTATTAACAAATATTTAGCTCAAAATTTCTTCAAAATAATGTTTTGTACAAAATTCTTATGAAAAGTGCATAACAAAATTTTTCACCGAAAATTAATAAAAAGCTTTTTAGCTTAAAAGTCTGATGGCCGCTCCATCAGTTTTTCAAACTAAGCTTTCTTGCACCAAAATTCGTTCTCGTTCACTTGGCACGGCTTCTTCATGCACAATTTTTTTCACGGCTTATTCGCAAACACATTTTGTTCAGGGTTTTTTCAATCTGGTGGTGTCATTTAAGTTATTCATTTATTGCCATGTGCGCACACCGAGAGAAAAAACTGTTACAAAAACTGTTAAAAACCATTCGACAGTCGGAAAACTGTTTAATTGACAGCGAAAACTGTTACAATGATCAGTTTTCGCTTTTATTTTAACAGTTTTCACTGTCAATTGAACAGTTTTTCGACTGTCGGATGGTTTTTAACTGCGAAACTGTTATTTTTTTCTATCTGTGCATGAATGGCATCATTGGCGCGATGAATAAGATGTCGGACTATCAACCAGGTCGCAGGTTCAAGCCTTGTCTAGAGCGATTACAAAAGGACAATTGTAACTTAGTTTAAAAACTTTTATAAATAAAATTAAGAAAATTTAGAATTAAGACAAAAAAAAACAGAAAACATTTTTTTATTAAAAAAAAGGTTTTTTAAAAAAAATTAGTGACGGTTGTACCCGGATTCGAACCCAGGCCTCCCGGGTGGCAGTCGGACACCTTCCCACTAGGCTACGGTTATCAACAGCGCAGCAACTGTCAATTTACCAGTTTAGACTATCGGATGGTTTTTAACCGCGAAAACTGTTAAATTGACCTACTTTTTCGTTGATTTTACTGTTTTTTTTCTCTCGGTGTGCTCGCTCTGAAGCGAATAGTTCGGGAGCGAATTGTGACGAAGCAAATCGTGCTGAACCTAATAGGGCTGACACGAGTCATGCTGAGACGAATAGGTCGGGAGCAAACCGTGCAAATGGGAATGACCATTTTCGTCAAGAGCCAGAACGCAACAATATGGTAAAGTTGAAAGACTGGAAGGTCTCGTATGATGGTTCCGGAAGCGTCTCTGATTTTCTGTTTAAAATAGATACTCTCTGTCAGCGCTCTAACTGTTCTTATGACCATTTGATGGCAAACTTTCAAATTTTAGTGGCGGTTAAAGCAGAGACTTGGTACTGGTTGTTCACAAAACAAAACCCAACAGCAACGTTCCCTTACTTACGTTATTCTCTTAAAAAACAATTTGGTAGTTTGGAAAGTGACCATGAAGTGGTTCTGAAAATTTCGTTGCGTAAGCAAAACTTTAAAGAATCATATGATGATTTTCATACTGCAGTTATCGCTATGAACTCTAGGTTAAGAGAACCACTATCTGAATCGATGCTTATTGAAATCATGAAGAAAAATGTAAATTCAATCTTAAGTTCATGTTGTTCAACACCTCGCTTAGATGTTTAGATGAGTTGCGCGATATCGCACGAAAGGGGGAACGTATATTAAGAGAAAATAAGACCCCCAATTCGTTTGGAAATTCGGTTCCAAATCGGCAGGTAAACGAATTAGAAGCTGGTTTTGATAATGGAGTTTCTGATGGGGACATTGATCCTCAGGTCGAAGCTTTAAATTTCTCACCTCGAGGATATAAAGCAGACTATTCCAAAATAAAATGTTTGAATTGTTGCGCTTTTGGGCACTCCTATATCTACTGTCCAGAAGATGTCCGAAACATGTTCTGCCTTAAGTGTGGACAGCAAGGAGTTTCCACTCTGAAGTGTCAGAATAAACACACGGGAAACCCCAGAAGGAGCGAGATGGCTACCGGGGACTCTCGTTCTCAACCCTCCCCGAGTTTCAATTAAATTCTATTCCAGAAAATAATAATTTCCAACAGTCTAAATTTTGTACCAATAATGTTAAACTTTTAAGACCGACTTCACATGCGAAATCATGCCAAACTATGTGTGAAACCCCTTCTTTTTATGAACGGAAAATTAATTACAATAAAGTTAAAGAAAACATTTTTAAAGACTCAGTTAAATTCATTGCATCCGCTCGAGTACAACAGTGCAGACAGAGATTTAGAAAGCGACGAGCTTATCGAAACTCTTAGCAGCCACATAGTTGTGTGATACGGGAGACGATCGCCCTTTTGTAAAAATTACAATTCATGATGGTTCTATCATCGGTTTATTGGACTCGGGTGCAAACGTTTGTGTTTTGGGGAAAAATTGTTAAGAATTTTTAAAAATAAATAATATTGAAGCTAAGCCTTTTAGATCATCAGTTTCCACAGCTGACGGATCGAGGAAAAATATAATTGGTTTTTGTAATTTGTCTGTGGCATTTAAGTCTGTCGTCAGAAACATTGACTTTTATCTGGTTCCATCGCTGACTCAAGAAGCTTATCTCGGTGTTAATTTCTGGCGCGCTTTTGCTTTGGCTCCTGAGATTATCCCGAGATATGTGAACTAGAATCAGACCCAAACAATAATGATTCCAAATTTCATGATTTAAGCCCAGAACAGAAAGTCGAACTTGACCGAATTGTAAGGACATTTCCGTCATTTACGAAACTAGGCTTAGGTTGCACAAATTTACTGCAACATCACATCGAAACTGGTGATTCAGTGCCAGTAAAAGCGAAGCATTTTCCTTTATCTCCTCCGCGACAAGAAGAAGCCTACAAAGAACTAGACCGGTTGTTAGAAATGGGAGTTATAGAAGAATCCAACTCTCCATGGTGTAGCCCTATTGTAATGGTACGTAAACCTGGAAAGGTGCGTCTTTGTATAGATTCTCGAAAATTAAATTCGCTTACTAAGAAAGATTCGTACCCACTTCCGCATATCAATGGGTTGCTCAGTAGATTAAAGGATACCCATTCATTAGTGGAATAGATTTGATGGATGCTTTTTTCCAAACCACATCGTCAAAGGAAAAAACTGCATTTGCAGTGCCGGGTAGACCGCTCTACCATTTTAAGGGCATGCCTTTTGGCCTTTGCAATGGACCACAAGCAATGAGCAGACTTATGGATAAAGTTATTCCTTCACGATATAGGGAAAATGTATTTATATATCTCGACGATTTATTGGTGTGCAGCCCTGATTTTAAGTCTCATATGAATTTGCTGAGTGAAGTATCGAAGTGTTTAAAAAGTGCAGGATTAACAATTAATGTAGAGAAGAGTCATTTTTGTCAGAAAGAAATTAAATACTTGGGTTATCGAATAGGCAGTGGTTGTCTTAAAGTAGATCCAGACAAAGTAGAAGTTATTAAAACATTTCCGCTTCCTAAAAGCCCTAGGCAATTACGTCGTTTTATTGGTATGGCAAACTGGTACCGAGGATTTATAAATAATTTTGAAAATATGGCAGGTCCTTTAACCGATTGTCTTCGCAAATCATCCAAATCGTTGACCCCTGAAGCTGTCGAGTCATTTGACAAATTGAAAGTAGCCTTTTCAACTGCCCCTGTATTGGCCCAACCAGATTTCTCGCGAGAATTCGCAATACAATGTGATGCTTCTCGAGTTGGTGTGGGTGGCGTTTTATTTCAATTAGACGACGAAGGAAAAGAACATCCGGTGGCCTTTGTTTCGCAAAAGTTGAACAAGACACAACGAAATTATACAGTGACGGAATTATAATGTATGGCAGCAATTGTGTGTGTAAAAAGATTTCGCCCATATGTAGAGGGTCTTTCGTTTCGTATTATCACGGATCACTCAAGTCTCAAATGGTTGATGACTCAGAAAGACTTGAGCGGTAGACTGGCAAGATGGAGTCTGAAGCTACAGCGTTTTGATTTCGTGATGGAGCATAGAAAAGGATCGCTGAACGTCGTTCCAGATACACTGTCTCGTTTCGATGTAGATGAGTTGGAGCTAGGTGATATTCCAATTGAAATTGACTTGTCCTATGTGGAATTTGAAAGCGAAGAATACATAAAGTTGCGCAAATCTGTTATTGACAACAATTAAGTGCTTCCGGATCTGCAGGTGTCCGATAACTTTGTGTATAAGCGAGTAAAGTTTAGGGAAGGTAAAGAAGATGAAGAGGATCAGCTTTGGCGTTTATGGATCCCGAAATCATTGATTCAAGATGTCATTCGTAGCGCACATGATTCGGTGGTTAGTTGTCATGGTGGCTTTGCAAAGACGCTTTCACGTGTAAGAACAAAATATTTTTGGCCTTCTATGGCACGAGACATAAAAGAATATGTTTAAAATTGCGACACCTGTGAAACAGTTAAAGCGCCAAATTGCTTCGACCTCCAATGGGTAGACCATTCGTTACTGAACGTATATTTCAACGTTTGTATTGTGATTTTCTTGGCCCTTACACATTATCCAAAGCCAAAAATGCTTTTATCTTTATCGTAGTAGACTCTCTGTCGAAATTTGTTTTTCTCAAACCTCTTCGTAAAGCAAATTCTAGTAATGTAATTGATTATTTCCAAAATGAAATTTTTTCTACCTTTGGTGTTCCCCAATTCATCCATAGCGACAATGGGAAACAATTCGTTTCTAAGGAGATGGAAAATTTCTTTTCTGTCTACGAAATTTCTCATATTAGAACAGCAGTATATTCACCTCAAGCTAACGCGTCCGAAAGAGCAAATAGGGAAATTATAGCGAAAGTACGCTGCTTTTTACAAAACGACAGTGACCACACCAACTGGGATAGACATATTCCAAAAATATTGTCTATTTTACGTAGCGATTATCATTCGGCAATACAGTGTTCACCCTATTATGCATTGTTTGGACAGAATATGTGTCAGCACGGTTCTACATACAAGATTATCGAAAAACTCGATAGCTTGAGAAATGATCAAATCCGAGTTGAAAATAATTCTGACCGACTAAATAGAATTCGTGACAAGATTAGTAAAAACCTGGCCATTGCAAATGAAAAGGCTAGCAAAACGTATAATCTGCGTACCAAAAACGTTAGCTATAAAGAAGGTCAAGAGGTATACAAAAGAAACTTTACTTTAAGCAATTTCCGAAAAGGTGTCAACGCAAAATTTTTGCGAAATAGAAGATATGCAGGGTAGGTACTTAGGGCGCTTTCACGCTTCTGAGTATGTTCGTCCATAAGTATGTTCCACTCGATATTTGCCGGCTAAGTTCCCCTAATTTATACCAAAAAAAAATCTTTTTCCTGTTCGTTCTATCGCCAGGTCTAATAACGAAGCAGCTTTGTAATGGATTTTTGTTAGACATGTAAATTTAACTATTTAACTGTTCACACACGTACCATGGGTTGGACACCTCTGAATAAACCTCTGAACAAAACTATGCTCAGTTAACTTTACCATCACCACCCGCACACACTCATATCACTATACGAGTCGGTCGGCTAGACTTGTTTCAAATCCTACTAGTTTTGTAATGTTTGTATTAAGTTCCTATTCACTATCATACATTATAACTCTCACACATCATGATATCCATCGGGTTAAGAATTGATAATTATTAAATTTAGCGAGATATTCCTACAGACACATTTTATGTTTTTACTAAAATTCCCTTAGGGGAATAATAATTCAAAGATTGCATGTTGAATTTTTATTGTAAGTCAGGTTTACATACATACCTCACAACAAAAGACTTAGGGTAGGGTTTCTCATAAGCATGTTGCTTATCATAAAAAATCCGCGACAGACCCGTTATCTGTTATATCGAATGTTTCAAATGAGTTTTAACTTATAGCTGATCTTTTACTGTTCAAAGAGATCACTTTTGCTGGAAGCCAACACGCGATAACAAGTGCTTTTTTTTCTTAAAAAAAATTGAATTTATACTGCTAATTGAAAGCCAATTTAAGTACAATAGGTACATATTTTTGAATTTGAGTCAATTTAAAAAGTGATTAAAGTAATTTTAATAAATTATATGTACGTATATGAAGCCATGTAAGTAATCTTTTTTTTTAAACTTATAGTTTTCAGGTTTCTAAATTAAACTCCGCTTCTGTAGATTTGGACTACAAATAGTTCATTTATTTTCCAAATCACTTTGAAGCTACATAGCGTCTGGAATCGTTCTTGAGAACGATTCTAAATATTTAAAATTATGTAAATTGGCAAAATTTTCTAAATTACATAGTTCTAAAATTTTTCTAAATTGAATTAAATTCTTAACTACTTAAAATACTAAAATTTTGTAATTGATAAAAATAAAAAAACAAATGAAATTATTAATGTAAATCAATGAAGTTGAATTAGATAAAAAACATGCAAAAATTCATGTGGTGAATAATACATTCAAAAAAGAAAACCCATACATATTAACATATAAAAACTTAATCATCACAGTTACAAATTAGCAAAACTACATCGTCGTCGTTTGGCCAATCGTCGCTTCGGTGCAGTGCAATTTGGTAAGTTCATTTAAACGATTTATCTATTCTAAACTAAAATATGTATAGGCTAATGATCATTTTGCAAAGTTTCAAACCACCTTATTGCCCATTTTATTATCTACTCTCACTACATATTTTGACATTATGCTTATCTAAATTCTATTTCAACTCGCTCTTTCTTGTCATTCGTTTGTCTTTATCTCATTTCTAATTCTGTCTTGATTGATATTTTCAAAACAGTTTTTTCATTCTAAAGAGAACCGAAAACTGAGAAGTACATCTCAGAAATATTGTATTAAGTCCGTTCTTTAAAAAATAATAATTTTAAGTAAAATTATCCGTAATGCCATTTGGGCATTACCATTTGGGCTAGTCAAGTACTGAATTAATAATACATGCAACTATGAATTTGTGGAATTTTTTTTTGTATCTTCAATTTTTATCTTTTTTTAATATTATTATCAATTTATGATGTTAATTTTTGTTGAATTTTTTATTTGTTGCTAATATGAACTTAAGCAAATTATGTTACATATTGTTAAAGTTTTTGCTAAATAAAAACACTATTGTGGTTAAATATGTGATATACACATAAAAAAATGTTGATTTCAATTTAAATTTTGGATTTGGCTGTATACTGCATTAAATGAACAACTCATAAAATTTGTCGCACATGCAAATCGCAACTAGTCCAATGCATCCTTTAAGTCGCACTTTCGCGCATTGTTTTCCTTCTGAAATTCGCTGCGCCAGCATTGACCATCGACTGGAGGAATGTAAACCATAAACAAGCAATTTCTTTTTTTGTGGGATAAGCGAAGGAATGTGTGACATGGACACTTGTGCGTTTATTGTTGTTGTTTTCTTTCAGCCACGCGTTTTTGGTTTTTTCCTTTTGTTTTAATACGCACAACTGAAAGGGTTTCTATGCGCGTAACAATAAATTCACAATTTATTGTTAAATGGTTGTGATCACATGAAATGCTATTTGCAGGAAGTTTAAAAATGATATAAATACATCGATACACCTTAAAACACACATGCTATGTTCCCAAAATTGTAGAAAATAAAAAACCAAATAGCTTCTGTATTTTTAAATGAACACATATTTTTGACATGGTCCGAGGTTCAGAAACCATATATACATGGATCAAAATGGGGTCTTGAGACCAAATTTTTTTTTTGTGGGTTCGATTGGAAATTTTTAGAAACTTATTTTGGACATGGTTCAAGGTTCCAAAACCATCTATAAATTTCTCAAAATGGCGTATCGAGACCAAATTTGTTTATGTCAGAGGTACTTCTAAATTCCTACTTTGTGGGGGTATTTCAGCTTCGGTTTAGCCGAAGATAGTCCACTCTCTAGTTATACCCTACACCTCATGAGGTTTGGGTATATTCACTGTGGTCTGATGTTTGTAACACCAAGAAGGAGAAGTGTCCGGTATGGAAAAGTATATATATTCTTGATCAGCGTCACCTCCTGAGTTGATTTAGCCCTATCCGTCTGTCCGTCTATCCGTCTGTCCGTCTGTCCGTCTATACGTCTGTCCGTCCTCTTTTCTTGTAAACACGATTGAAGTAGCTAGAAGAATGCTAGTGATCCAAAATTTTGGATTTATCCTTTTTAGGCCCCAGAAGGAGTTGGTATTGAAAATGGGCGGAATCGGTCGACTGCCACGCCTACCTCCCATATAAGTGAAAATCGTGTTTTTACCGAAATTTTAAGATTTTATCAAAACAGTATGAAATTTTGTATAGTGGGGTTTTCGGAGTCGCTGATTTCGAATTTGATGTCCAATTTAAAAATTCAAGATGGCGGAACCAATGTGGCGGCCGAAATTTTAAGATTTCATCAAAACAGTATGCAATTTTGTATAGGGGGGTTTTTGGGGTCGCTGATTTCGAATTCGATGTCGCATTTTAAACATTCAAGATGGCGGATACAATATGGTCCAGTAGGTGTAGGGTATATATAAGTCAGCTTGCCCGACTGAAACTTACTCACTTGTTCTATAATAACATTAGTCGAAAAAAAAAAATTGTTGCAGAAAAACTGAGGACGCCATCGCACAGTGATTTGTCTCCATATAAGCTTGGGACTAAAGTTTGAGGAGTGTTCGACTCCCCAAGTGGGAGCCGAACCCGATACCTTCCGATCGTGAAGCAGAGGTCTTAACCACTGCTCCACGGCCGCCACTGATTCATGATCTGAACTTAAAAAGAACGATTTCAGCCTACTGAATCAGTTAATTATGTACTATTTTATAATATTTGATCTGGTTTTTTTAGGTTTCGGCCGAAATTTAAAAGTAATAATTTCGGCCGTTACGGTTTCGGCCGAAATTTAAAAAAGCGGTTTCGGTCGGTCTCTAGTTAATAGTTTTTTTTTTTTTTAACTACATAAAATTTATTTATTGAATCTTCTAAAATAAAAAAATTAGAACTAACAATAACTTTGAACAAAATAATTAGACATTACATAACAGATTTAACATAGTACTAGTTGACCTTATCCACTGATTTGGACAACTTAATGTATGTATCAAGGCGATGTAGGCGTTGACTGGATGTCGGCATCTACAGGATGTCGGCATAGACGAACGGCTGCATCGACGAGGGTGTCCCTGAACTATCTATTCAAAGGCAATAGAATAATTTCGTTTTAGACGTAAGGGTCGGGTGGGTTTTATTAAGGTTCGAGCTAGAATATTAGGGTGCAATTTTAGCTTATCTGCATACTTTGTATTACGTTTCGGTATCTCATCAGATATTTTCGATATTTGTAAATCTCTGTGGATGTGTTCATTTTTTATAAACCATGGCGCTCCAAGTATTTGTCGCAGAATTTTTGACTGCATCCTTTGCAGTTTCTCAACATTTGATGGAGATGCTGTTCCCCAGAGCTCGATCCCATATGACCATATGGGTTTAATTATACTTTTGTATAACAGGATTTTATATGTGTTGTTGAGTTTTGATTGCTTCGAGAGGAGCCAATTTAATTCGAGTTTTTTTAATTTTATTTGTGTAATTTTAGCTGCGATGTGCTTTTTCCATGTGAGTCTGCGATCGAGATGCATACCAAGATATTTGGTTTCAGTACATTGTGGTATTTCACTATTATTTATTGTAAGCATGGAGCAAGTGTCTTTCCTTAGGGTGAAGGTTATATGTGCACTCTTAGACTCGTTGACTCTAATTCTCCACTTTGATAGCCAATTCTGTAAAGTGTTCAAATGTTGTTGCACGTGTTGTGATGCCATTTTAGCGTCTGAGTGCGAGCACAATATTGCGGTGTCGTCGGCAAATGTTGCGATGAGGGTCTGATCATAAATGGGCATATCAGCTGTATAGAGTATATACAGGAGGGGTCCGAGGACGCTGCCTTGGGGTACACCGGCAAGAATATCAAATCTACTAGAAACGAAACTTTTATGTTTAACTACAAATTTTCTGTGGGTCAAGTAGTTGTCAAGCAAAACGTGCATGCTTGCGGGTAATAGTTTCTGTAGTTTGGATATCAATCCTCTATGCCATACCTTATCAAAGGCTTGGGTGATGTCGAGGAATACTGCTGAGCAGTATTGCTTTTTCTCGAACGTTTTTTTGATCAATTCAACAATGCGATGAACCTGTTCAATTGTGCCATGCTTTTCTCTAAATCCGAATTGGTGATTGGGTATTTCACCTTTAGCGAGTATTGTGGGTAACATCATTTTTATCAGAATTTTCTCAAAAAGTTTTGATTTATTGTTTTTTTTTATTGTTGCATTCGATTGGAAATGTTTAGAAACGTATTTTTGACATGGTCCGAGGTTCAGAAACCATATATACATGGATCAAAATGGGGTCTTGAGACCAAATTTTTTTTTTGTGGGTTCGATTGGAAATTTTTAGAAACTTATTTTGGACATGGTTCAATGTTCCAAAACCATCTATAAATTTCTCAAAATGGCGTATCGAGACCAAATTTGTTTATGTCAGAGGTACTTCTAAATTCCTACTTTGTGGGGGTATTTCAGCTTCGGTTTAGCCGAAGATAGTCCACTCTCTAGTTATACCCTACACCTCATGAGGTATGGGTATATTCACTTTGGTCTGATGTTTGTAACACCAAGAAGGAGAAGTGTCCGGTATGGAAAAGTATATATATTCTTGATCAGCGTCACCTCCTGAGTTGATTTAGCCCTATCCGTCTGTCCGTCTATCCGTCTGTCCGTCTGTCCGTCTATACGTCTGTCCGTCCTCTTTTCTTGTAAACACGATTGCAGTAGCTAGAAGAATGCTAGTGATCCAAAATTTTGGATTTATCCTTTTTAGGCCCCAGAAGGAGTTGGTATTGAAAATGGGCGGAATCGGTCGACTGCCACGCCTACCTCCCATATAAGTGAAAATCGTGTTTTTACCGAAATTTTAAGATTTTATCAAAACAGTATGAAATTTTGTATAGTGGGGTTTTCGGAGTCGCTGATTTCGAATTTGATGTCCAATTTAAAAATTCAAGATGGCGGAACCAATGTGGCGGCCGAAATTTTAAGATTTCATCAAAACAGTATGCAATTTTGTATAGGGGGGTTTTTGGGGTCGCTGATTTCGAATTCGATGTCGCATTTTAAACATTCAAGATGGCGGATACAATATGGTCCAGTAGGTGTAGGGTATATATAAGTCAGCTTGCCCGACTGAAACTTACTCACTTGTTCTATAATAACATTAGTCGAAAAAAAAAAATTGTTGCAGAAAAACTGAGGACGCCATCGCACAGTGATTTGTCTCCATATAAGCTTGGGACTAAAGTTTGAGGAGTGTTCGACTCCCCAAGTGGGAGCCGAACCCGATACCTTCCGATCGTGAAGCAGAGGTCTTAACCACTGCTCCACGGCCGCCACTGATTCATGATCTGAACTTAAAAAGAACGATTTCAGCCTACTGAATCAGTTAATTATGTACTATTTTATAATATTTGATCTGGTTTTTTTAGGTTTCGGCCGAAATTTAAAAGTAATAATTTCGGCCGTTACGGTTTCGGCCGAAATTTAAAAAAGCGGTTTCGGTCGGTCTCTAGTTAATAGTTTTTTTTTTTTTTAACTACATAAAATTTATTTATTGAATCTTCTAAAATAAAAAAATTAGAACTAACAATAACTTTGAACAAAATAATTAGACATTACATAACAGATTTAACATAGTACTAGTTGACCTTATCCACTGATTTGGACAACTTAATGTATGTATCAAGGCGATGTAGGCGTTGACTGGATGTCGGCATCTACAGGATGTCGGCATAGACGAACGGCTGCATCGACGAGGGTGTCCCTGAACTATCTATTCAAAGGCAATAGAATAATTTCGTTTTAGACGTAAGGGTCGGGTGGGTTTTATTAAGGTTCGAGCTAGAATATTAGGGTGCAATTTTAGCTTATCTGCATACTTTGTATTACGTTTCGGTATCTCATCAGATATTTTCGATATTTGTAAATCTCTGTGGATGTGTTCATTTTTTATAAACCATGGCGCTCCAAGTATTTGTCGCAGAATTTTTGACTGCATCCTTTGCAGTTTCTCAACATTTGATGGAGATGCTGTTCCCCAGAGCTCGATCCCATATGACCATATGGGTTTAATTATACTTTTGTATAACAGGATTTTATATGTGTTGTTGAGTTTTGATTGCTTCGAGAGGAGCCAATTTAATTCGAGTTTTTTTAATTTTATTTGTGTAATTTTAGCTGCGATGTGCTTTTTCCATGTGAGTCTGCGATCGAGATGCATACCAAGATATTTGGTTTCAGTACATTGTGGTATTTCACTATTATTTATTGTAAGCATGGAGCAAGTGTCTTTCCTTAGGGTGAAGGTTATATGTGCACTCTTAGACTCGTTGACTCTAATTCTCCACTTTGATAGCCAATTCTGTAAAGTGTTCAAATGTTGTTGCACGTGTTGTGATGCCATTTTAGCGTCTGAGTGCGAGCACAATATTGCGGTGTCGTCGGCAAATGTTGCGATGAGGGTCTGATCATAAATGGGCATATCAGCTGTATAGAGTATATACAGGAGGGGTCCGAGGACGCTGCCTTGGGGTACACCGGCAAGAATATCAAATCTACTAGAAACGAAACTTTTATGTTTAACTACAAATTTTCTGTGGGTCAAGTAGTTGTCAAGCAAAACGTGCATGCTTGCGGGTAATAGTTTCTGTAGTTTGGATATCAATCCTCTATGCCATACCTTATCAAAGGCTTGGGTGATGTCGAGGAATACTGCTGAGCAGTATTGCTTTTTCTCGAACGTTTTTTTGATCAATTCAACAATGCGATGAACCTGTTCAATTGTGCCATGCTTTTCTCTAAATCCGAATTGGTGATTGGGTATTTCACCTTTAGCGAGTATTGTGGGTAACATCATTTTTATCAGAATTTTCTCAAAAAGTTTTGATAGGGTACACCGGATTTAGAAACGTATTTTTGACATGGTCCGAGGTTCAGAAACCATATATACATGGATCAAAATGGGGTCTTGAGACCAAATTTTTTTTTTGTGGGTTCGATTGGAAATTTTTAGAAACTTATTTTGGACATGGTTCAATGTTCCAAAACCATCTATAAATTTCTCAAAATGGCGTATCGAGACCAAATTTGTTTATGTCAGAGGTACTTCTAAATTCCTACTTTGTGGGGGTATTTCAGCTTCGGTTTAGCCGAAGATAGTCCACTCTCTAGTTATACCCTACACCTCATGAGGTATGGGTATATTCACTTTGGTCTGATGTTTGTAACACCAAGAAGGAGAAGTGTCCGGTATGGAAAAGTATATATATTCTTGATCAGCGTCACCTCCTGAGTTGATTTAGCCCTATCCGTCTGTCCGTCTATCCGTCTGTCCGTCTGTCCGTCTATACGTCTGTCCGTCCTCTTTTCTTGTAAACACGATTGCAGTAGCTAGAAGAATGCTAGTGATCCAAAATTTTGGATTTATCCTTTTTAGGCCCCAGAAGGAGTTGGTATTGAAAATGGGCGGAATCGGTCGACTGCCACGCCTACCTCCCATATAAGTGAAAATCGTGTTTTTACCGAAATTTTAAGATTTTATCAAAACAGTATGAAATTTTGTATAGTGGGGTTTTCGGAGTCGCTGATTTCGAATTTGATGTCCAATTTAAAAATTCAAGATGGCGGAACCAATGTGGCGGCCGAAATTTTAAGATTTCATCAAAACAGTATGCAATTTTGTATAGGGGGGTTTTTGGGGTCGCTGATTTCGAATTCGATGTCGCATTTTAAACATTCAAGATGGCGGATACAATATGGTCCAGTAGGTGTAGGGTATATATAAGTCAGCTTGCCCGACTGAAACTTACTCACTTGTTCTATAATAACATTAGTCGAAAAAAAAAAATTGTTGCAGAAAAACTGAGGACGCCATCGCACAGTGATTTGTCTCCATATAAGCTTGGGACTAAAGTTTGAGGAGTGTTCGACTCCCCAAGTGGGAGCCGAACCCGATACCTTCCGATCGTGAAGCAGAGGTCTTAACCACTGCTCCACGGCCGCCACTGATTCATGATCTGAACTTAAAAAGAACGATTTCAGCCTACTGAATCAGTTAATTATGTACTATTTTATAATATTTGATCTGGTTTTTTTAGGTTTCGGCCGAAATTTAAAAGTAATAATTTCGGCCGTTACGGTTTCGGCCGAAATTTAAAAAAGCGGTTTCGGCCGGTCTCTAGTTAATAGTTTTTTTTTTTTTTAACTACATAAAATTTATTTATTGAATCTTCTAAAATAAAAAAATTAGAACTAACAATAACTTTGAACAAAATAATTAGACATTACATAACAGATTTAACATAGTACTAGTTGACCTTATCCACTGATTTGGACAACTTAATGTATGTATCAAGGCGATGTAGGCGTTGACTGGATGTCGGCATCTACAGGATGTCGGCATAGACGAACGGCTGCATCGACGAGGGTGTCCCTGAACTATCTATTCAAAGGCAATAGAATAATTTCGTTTTAGACGTAAGGGTCGGGTGGGTTTTATTAAGGTTCGAGCTAGAATATTAGGGTGCAATTTTAGCTTATCTGCATACTTTGTATTACGTTTCGGTATCTCATCAGATATTTTCGATATTTGTAAATCTCTGTGGATGTGTTCATTTTTTATAAACCATGGCGCTCCAAGTATTTGTCGCAGAATTTTTGACTGCATCCTTTGCAGTTTCTCAACATTTGATGGAGATGCTGTTCCCCAGAGCTCGATCCCATATGACCATATGGGTTTAATTATACTTTTGTATAACAGGATTTTATATGTGTTGTTGAGTTTTGATTGCTTCGAGAGGAGCCAATTTAATTCGAGTTTTTTTAATTTTATTTGTGTAATTTTAGCTGCGATGTGCTTTTTCCATGTGAGTCTGCGATCGAGATGCATACCAAGATATTTGGTTTCAGTACATTGTGGTATTTCACTATTATTTATTGTAAGCATGGAGCAAGTGTCTTTCCTTAGGGTGAAGGTTATATGTGCACTCTTAGACTCGTTGACTCTAATTCTCCACTTTGATAGCCAATTCTGTAAAGTGTTCAAATGTTGTTGCACGTGTTGTGATGCCATTTTAGCGTCTGAGTGCGAGCACAATATTGCGGTGTCGTCGGCAAATGTTGCGATGAGGGTCTGATCATAAATGGGCATATCAGCTGTATAGAGTATATACAGGAGGGGTCCGAGGACGCTGCCTTGGGGTACACCGGCAAGAATATCAAATCTACTAGAAACGAAACTTTTATGTTTAACTACAAATTTTCTGTGGGTCAAGTAGTTGTCAAGCAAAACGTGCATGCTTGCGGGTAATAGTTTCTGTAGTTTGGATATCAATCCTCTATGCCATACCTTATCAAAGGCTTGGGTGATGTCGAGGAATACTGCTGAGCAGTATTGCTTTTTCTCGAACGTTTTTTTGATCAATTCAACAATGCGATGAACCTGTTCAATTGTGCCATGCTTTTCTCTAAATCCGAATTGGTGATTGGGTATTTCACCTTTAGCGAGTATTGTGGGTAACATCATTTTTATCAGAATTTTCTCAAAAAGTTTTGATAGGGTAGAGAGTAAGCTTATTGGGCGATATGAACTCACGTTTGTAGGGTCTTTTCCCGGTTTTGGGATCATCGTGATCTGCGACAGCTTCCAGTCAGTTGGGTAGTGACCTATTCTTAATATAGCATTATATATATGCAATAAGTGACTAACAGCAATTGATGGCAGCTCTTTCACCATTTTAGCCGTTATTACAGGGTGATCTGAACTTTTGCCAATCACGCCTTATTGATCTCTTTTCTGTTTATATTTTGTGGCACAAATTCCTTTTTTTGGGTAGTGTTATTGATTTTTGGGGTCGCTGCCAGTGCGGCGTTTGTAAGCAGAAGGGTAAAGTTACGCACTGCCACATTCAGTTGCTCCTCAGTTTTCAGTGACACATGTAGGGTAATGTGTGAACTTATATATTTTCTGAATTTAAGCCAATTCGTATGGATACTGGTGAGTTTGTCGGGTGGGTTGACTTCTGAATTTGGCTCATATTTTACTGTGATAATAGTGGGTGTGTGATCAGACGAGAGTTCCACTGAAGACTCAATGGTTAGTTGAGTTCGTTTAAGGGTCTTGATTACTGCAAAATCAATAACATCTGGAATTTTGCGTCTGTCCGATGGCCAGTATGTTGGCGTGCCTGACGAAACCACATCAAGGCCGAGTTTGCTGGTAGTATTCCATAGTAGTCTTCCTTTGGGTGAAATCAGACGAGAGCCCCAATAAGTGTGTTTGGCATTAAAATCTCCAGCTACGAGAAATTTTTGGCCAAGGGTTGCAAAAAATGTCTGAAATTGCTGTTCAGTTATTTTGGAGCTGGGTGGACAGTATATTGCAGATATTGTCAATCCTTTTATGTACTCATCAAGACAAATACTGGTGGCTTGCAAGTACTCGGTGCAAAATTCCTGTAAAACATAGTGTTTGATTCTGTCCTTAATTAGAATCGCTGATACACCTCGTGCTTTACCACCTGGGTGTTTAGTGTCATACAACTTGTATCCGGGTATGTTAAAAAAGTGTTTTTGGGTCAAATGAGTCTCTGAAATTAGCATTACATCAATACAGAATGAATTGAGGAATTGAATGAGTTCCAATTTATGTTGGCATAAGCCGTTCGCGTTCCAGAAGGATATTTTTATCGCATTCATGGCTTATTTTTTAAAAGGGTCTGGATTAGCAGGTTTTGATTGTGTATCATTTCCTGCATCGTAGTTTGCATGCCGTTCATAAACTGCGACATGTTTTTCATAAACATCTGTAGTGTTTGTTCAAGGCCAATGTTCTGTTGGGCCGGTTGAATAACTGGAGGGTCTTGGGTATATCCTTTGATTACATTTGCGTATGAAAATTGTTGTTGTTGTGATGCGGCGTTAGCACCATTTCCTTGGGGTGGTGGGTATGATTTCATCTGCGCAAAATTGGCTGGAGTAGGGTTTGACCTCTTTGTAGCTGTTGAGCTTAAGGGCTTCGGTTCGGTAATAACCTTATTTTTAAGGGTTTTGTAGACTGAACACCCTCTGTAGTTGGCAGTGTGATTTCCATCGCAGTTACTACAATGTCTAACATTTACGTCTTCTCTCGATTTTGGGCACAATTGGGTCTGGTGAAGGTCACCACAAATAACACAAACACTGGGAAGTGTACAATATTTTTTCGAATGACCAAATTCTTGGCAGTTTTGGCATTGTATTGGGCCACGACGCACAGTGATTTGTCCCATAGACAAAATTCAGAAAGTTTGATGTCATCAATTATATAAAATATGGTATTTTTGGAAAGGTAATACATTGACTAAAAAGAATATGAACTTCTTTATTTGATTAAAATTTTTTTGACGTCCGTGGAGTATTGTCAAATTAGGGAAATTTGATAACAAATGCTGGAAGAAAAAAATTTATTTTTGATAGCTTGGCGAAAAAAATTGCCAAAAAGGTATTTTTGGCAAGAATGATACAAACTTTACTTTTTTATAAATGTTATTGTTGTATTAAAAAATGAAAAATAAAATAGTTGTCTTTAAACTTCGATGTAAAAATTTGTGAGTACCATGAAAAAAAAAGTTTTTCAAGTAAAAAACAAAAAAAAACCCAACAAATTATGGATTGTAAAAAAAAAGTGCGTAAAAGTTACTAAAAATTTTTTTTTTGTTTTAAAGTTTAATGTGTTTTCTTTCAGAAAAAAAAAAAAATTCACCATTTTTTACCAACTTTTTGAAAAAAATGTTTTTTTGTAAATGCCTAAAATGACAATTTTATATCAAAAAAAAATTTTGAAAAGTTTATAATGTAAATAAAATGGTAAAATGTGATGAATGTATGTATTTTTATTAATATATTGATATTAATGTATGTATAGTAACTAAAAGCTCAATTGAAATATTGTTTATCCAATGTCATTTAATTTTTCTCTATTTTACTCTTCCCTCTTCTTCGTATTGACTAAAGCGGTCAATACCGAATGGTTTTGGCAATCGCGGGTTCTCCAGATTTTTCAGGATTTCTTGGGGTTTGTTACTTTACCAAGCAATGCACATGTTAAACAAATAAAAAAATATAAAAGATATAAAAAAATATATAGTATTTGAAAACGATAATATCAGTGAAGGAATTGAGGATAGTATAAATTTCTTAGTGAGCGAAGATTGTGATAGTTCTAACGATTCTGAATAAATTATTGTGAAATTTAAGAATATAAATTTTTAATTGATTTCTTAGGGATAAACATCAAACTCAATTCGAGAGCAAACGAAATTGATAAACTGTGGAACAGGGTACAATGTGCCAGAATTATTAAAATTGAGAATACAGGTAAAATTTATGGTAAAAGTGAATCCGTCACTTCGATAAAAGTACACTATCAAGTACACCAGACCGTGAATACCCCTAATAGTAGAATATACATAATATAATATAGTAGAATATACATTTTTCTTTACAAAGTATTCAAGATTATAAAAATGTATTGCTCTTTTCAATAGTTATAATATTAAATTTTTTAAAAAGATTTTTTAATGTTTTTGCATTAATGTACCTGCTAAACTACAACTGCTAGCCAAAAACGGTTACCAAATTTGAAATCAGCTAATCAAGAACCACTAGAATCCGTTATTAAAGCTAAGAAACCTTTTGCGAAATATAATTGTAGAGTTGTATTATATGCATAATAATTAAATAAGAAAATCAAGCATACAATTCTGGATTTATTCAAAAACTATAAGGGTTACAGAAAAACCGATTACATTTTTGAAATCAGCGGGCCAAAATACATTTAGAAACTTAGTTTCAATTAATTCAGAATACTCCTTCGATTTTTGTCCCAAGCTCATATGGAGACAAATCACTGTGCGACGTTTATGCGGCTCCTCAACACTGACTCTACGGTGTAGTAAATATCGCAAATTGTATATAGGGTGGGTTTCACTTTTTTGCAGAGTCTTAGGGTCAAATTCCAGTTCAATTCGGAAAAGTGGTTGGGGTAATTTTTCCTTGTTTAGAATGTTAGACACAGATCTAACTTGGAATTTTAATGCAATTAATGTCTCTTTTACATCGCCACATTTGACAAACGAGTCTACACCTCTTAGAACAACCGATAGACCTTTGCTACTTTTGAGCTGGTATGTGTAATAGCTCTTTTTACACTTATCGAAATGATCCACAATTTTGCGAAAATCTGCCTCATTATAAATTTGTATTTTTGTTTCATGGATGGCGCCCTTGAGAATAGCCATCACATGAAATCTATTGGCACCTACAATTTGTGTTATCAGAGTCACAAGGGAATTCGAGTTTTTTTCTCTGAGATAAATTGGTGGCGGCTTTGACGTCTCGGGTTTAGGGTCTGAATTATCCTCTTCATATAATAGGGAGTATCTATTTTGCCCAAGATTTATGGGCTGTATACTCGGCTTTGTCTTTAAAACCTTAGGCGTATTCGTATTTTTGGGAGGGGTCGTTTTGCGCTTTTGCAATGTAGGGTCTGGCTTTTGCAGGTAGCGGTGCATGCCAGTCTGCACTGCCGCACGTAGAGTGTTTTTCTCTGTAGTGTTTGCGCCAATTGCATTACTCGTATTTGCCGACTGAGGCTTATACAAAGGGTTTTTGTTCTCAAAGAACTTATTTGCAGGGTCTTTATTTTCAGTGAATATCTTAACAGGGTCTGGCCTAAGAGTATTAGTAGTAATTGTACTTGCCAAATTTGTTTGTGATGCTAAAAACGCCGTCATATTAGCTGCCTGCTGGGTGTAGGGTGTTGGAGTTTGACACTGCTTGCTCCATGAGAGAGAGCCCGATGGCGATGCGGGAGAGTTAGCAAAGAGTACCTCTGCAGATCGATTCTTTGCTATAGTTGTTTCTGCACTATTCATGGCGGGGAGGGTAACAATGACAGGTTGCGATGCATTCGCACTGCTCGCACCTGTTGGTTGCATGGCAAAAGCTTTTATTTGTGAATTTGCCGTGTTTTCACTAGCACTAGCTGATGCTGATTCAAGCTCTTGTTTTGAGCGGGATGTTGAATTCTCTGTAAGAGAATTCCTTGTTTTTTGGGGAGAATGATTCACTGACATAATTTTTCACACAAATCTTTTTTATTTGTTTGCTTTATATGCAGTGGCTTTGATACGCCACTTGCACTCTTTTTCTTGAAATTGTTTTAGCGTCTATTTCGCGTAATTTTTGGAGGGTTTTGTTATTGTTTCACAATGTTATTTATTATTTCTGCGGGGCCGATTAAAACGCGTCCGTTCGATAAAGATTGTTTTTTCTTTTAAACTACCCAAGAAATTTTTATTTGTGGTTTAAAAAAAATATTTTGAAAAGTATTAAAGAAAATACAGTGTTTCTATATCTTATGTTTCATGTATCCATTTCTCATACAAATAATTCTTGAAGTTAAATTGTGTAGAGGATCTGTATAATCCAGTGGACCAAAATTCATAGGGAACATTTTTCAAGAAAATAGTGCAGGCACAAAAGCAATGAAGATATTTTTAACATGTTTTGATTAGTTCTGATCTAGTAATATCCAACATAAGGAAATTACCTAAAAAGAAAGTGCAGAGTTTGCCTAATGAAGCACTGGATCTGATGATTAGTTCTGATGATCTGATGATTAGATGAAGATGATAATACGTAATAATACGTAATACGTACCCATAAAATTAAAAATAAAACTTCCATTGAATTATAATAACTTATAATGGTTTTTTACTTAAGACAAGTGTTGATTGTATGAGAGATGTCACGCCAATTATGAGCATATTTCTCGTATAGCTTCGAATTTTACAACTCCATGTAAAATTTCGTCAAAAAAATTTAATAATTTCATTGAAAATTCATATGTACTATTCTTTCTATTAGTATCTACACAATTTATCCTGCAAGTTTCAAGGGAATCGATGTAGCAGTTAGCGGACTGCTGGAACAAACAGACAATTAAACCAAATAAAGGATTTTGAGTATAAATAGGGATATCCTTTATTGGCCCATATGTTCCACTACACTATGTCAGCAGATGATTTTTTTCTTCTTGAATATATAGTAGAAACCCAAAAAAAAAGATTCGACTGGTGCGTGGAAGCTTGTGTACATTACCTCTAAAAACCTGGTATCTCAACCCAGTGTGCTTCGTAGGGAAAGATCTTGCTTTTTCTTATCCATATTCCATTAACAAATCAAATAAAATGGGGTTCCAATGATTACATTTTTCACGACTTTTTAAGATAGGATGTAAACTCATTACGCTAAACTAGAAACAATTCAGAAATTTAAAATTTTTTCACATGTAGATAATTTTTAAGTAGAAAAAATTAATAAAAAATAAAAAATTTCTGAATTCTTTCTAGTCTAGCGTGACGAGTTTACAACCTATCTTAAAAAGTTTAAGAATTCATCTAGAAAAAAGGAGGCAGACACGGGTACTCTTTTTGAGCCCCCTCTAACAGAATCTATTACTCCCAATCATGTGAAATTTTTAGCGTAATAGCTAAGTAGGTACTAATATGTAATATAAGAAATATGCGAAATACGAATCATAAAAGTCGCAAATCATAGCGACCTCTAAATATGGTCCAAATTAACAAATTTTTGGGTTACACCCGTCTTTTGAGCACTGGACCAAGGGCAAACTTGTGGAGATAGAAAAATACAGCAACAAAAATTCCCATATCGCCGTGAAGCACCCTAACCTATATAGGTACATACATATTTGACACTACAACCCTCGAGGGTTCTAGGCCGAGCTTTTTAGTGCAATTTCACTATGCAACACCCATTAAAGTAAATATTTAGTGGTCATAAATGACACCGAATACAAAAAATTATAGTTTGCAAATTTCAAAAATACAAATTTTTTTAAAAAAAATAATTTTTTTTCTCTGGATATTTTGGGTGATTTAAAAACTGACATTAGTTGGTTGAGATGTTCAGCAACATTGTAGCTAGGGTAAGTAGAAGATACTAACACGATATCGCTTACCGTTAAAAAGTTTGTTCAACAAGGATATTTTGACCTTGAATAACGCATTTATTCGAGCCAATCCAGAAAAACTCTTTGAGGGAATCATTACCGCCAATCAGAAAAATAAGCCCGCATTTTATCGCTTAGTGTTATTTCATTAGGAATTATTCCCTTAAGAGGTGTTTCATAAGAAGTTATTTTATAAAGCCCTTTTTCTATACTCAGACTCTATTTCAGACATATTAGATGAATTTCATGTGTACAGAAAAAATTGTTTCGCTGTAGCTCACTTCAGAATCCTGATTAATGTACTTTTTATATTCTAACTTTACAGAATTACGCACAAAGGATGATCTCGTTATGGGAATAAGAAAATTTTTACACAATCTTCATCGACCAGTTGTAATTGTTATACGATATTTGTTTGCATTCCTAAACCAGTAAGTTTTAAACAAACTGTTAAATGGAATAACACAGTGCAATTGCTATTTGAGGGTCTCAATTATATAATAGTGGTATTGTTGGGTTTTTGCTCCATCATCACAATTTTTTTTATGGCGTCAAAAACTTTTCGGTTTTGTTTATAAAGTTATATAACCCCACGAAACTTTAAATATTATGTACTTGTATTTGTTAACTTTTTGGGTTAAGGGCTACGTCTTTGTTGCAAGCAAAATATCTATCGGTTTAAAAGTTATAGACTTGAATGTAAATATACTTCATGGAAAAACCCAAAACGTTTATGACAACATCATAAAAAAAATTGTGATGAGGTAAAGCAAACACTGCTAGGATTTTACTGTGCAACAAATTTAAGGGACCCTAAAAATGTCCCTTAAATTGCTGCACAGTGTATTAATGATTTATTAAATACTTATTATCACAGCTTATCTGAAAATTCTGATGAGAACATGATGGATGCGTATAATTTGGCCATATGTTTTGGACCCACATTAATGCCAGCTCCTGAGGACAAAGATCAAGTTCAGTATCAGAACCAAGTCAACGAACTTATAAAAAATATGATTGTGTACCATGAAGAACTATTTTCCAAAGATTTAGATGGTCTGGAATACGAGAAATATATCTCTAGTTATGAACCATTTGTAGACATGTTAGTATTACACAATTGTAAGATCTGTTCCGATTAATATAAAATCATTGAAATTATAGCGATGTTGGGGACTCACCAACTGAGATTTGCAGAGAGGATCATGACAACGAAATTTATCCGTCTGAAGATGGTAAATACTATTGATTTGAAAACTTACATGTACTTTTTAAATGAAATATTACTTAGAGTCTGAAGTACTGGAAGCATTGGTGCAATTTGATTTTAATGCTCGATCTAACCGGGAACTCTCTTTACGAAAAGGTGACACAGTTGTCTTGAGAAAGCAGGTAAATTACATTTATATTCTCGGTATTCGCATTGTAATGCAGATGGTCTGCCTGATGTGTAAAAAAAAATATTTTACTTTTTACTTCCCTGATGAGTAGAGCTTGGAATTCGCTCGCGCTGGCTGCATGCCTTTTTAGGTTATTTTACCGATTCAACTTGTTTTTTTTTTATATATATATATCACTTTTTGGATTTTTATTTATTTTTTGGTACTGAGTTTAAATTTATGAATCTGTATGAATCTATGAATGGTATGTAGTTGAGATATGTGTAATAGTTATTATAAAGACAGCAGACATGGGCGAATTCAATTACAATTACATGTAATTTTTTCCATTTCAATTACATGTATACTTTTAATGATAAAAATTACTTTTTTGTATTAATTTACAAAAAAAAAAAAAAAATCAGCAATACTGCCATGTGTGTTCTGATAAGCATTGCTAAATTGGACATATCCAAGATGCGTGGAAATGGTGGCCAAAGGACAGATTATGACCAAAAAAAACAATGTATATGACTTCATTGTCGTTTGGCCATTATATTCAGTTGGCCCAGAGGAAATTGGTGGTAGTGGTCAAGAGAAGTTACCATTGACCATTTGAGGCTAAAATTAACAAAATCAATGATTTTTTTGGATAGTGCACCTTATATTCAGTAGTTCCACTAGGTCAACTGAATATAAGGTAAAATTGTAAACACTTTCCAAGTCTTTTTATTGCTGTATTCGATTGGAAATGTTTAGCAATGGATTCTTAACATGGTCCGAGCTTGCAAAACTACATATAAATCAATGGGGTCTTGAGACCAAATTATTTTTTTGATGATTCGATTGTATGTAAATTTCAAAATCACCTAAAAACAAAATGAGGTCTTGGAACCAAATTTTTGTATGTTGAGGTACTTCTTAACTCCTACTGTGTGGGGGTATTTCAGCTTCGGCATAGCCAAAGATAGTTCACTCTCTAGTTTTTTTATTTTTCGTGAAATTTTGTATTTGGATAAATATCATTATTATGGCTTATAAAAATCGATAAAAAGAAAAACATGTTATGTCTGGGGATTTTCAACACTTCGAAGCCTTCGAAGGTTCGAAGTTTCCTTCGAAGTCTTTGGACTTTTTTGGGTGATTCATGTCGGGTGGGATTACAGCTGTCACCGGGTTCTCATGGCAATCGGGTCTACGTCCCGGAATCCACCCGGTATCATTTCGATATCCGGCCAAGGATTGCCAATTTCAGCAATTATGTCAAAGTATGTATGTATACTCGCGGAGCAGCCACTGTTGGCTAGCTTGCTCCTCATTTTATTAAATCGTGCTGGCAGTGAGAGTAATCCAAGTCCCACCTGGTACTGCTCAGTATGTCAGAATCGGATTAATCGTAATTCCACATTCGTAAAATGCAACAACTGCACCAACTGGTGTCATTTCAAAGTATTGCTCTGGTCTTACCACAACTCGAACTTGGGACGTTAACTATGTGGCCCCTGCTGTCGCCACACAATGCCGCATACTCAACCACGCACGATGCCTGTACAACCAGCAGTGGTAACACAACCGCGTCAACAAACCCCACCACAAACAATATGACATAGCTCTGTTTGTCAGAGTCGAATCTCTCGCAGAACCACATCGGTTAGACGAAACATCTGCCAAATATGGTGTCATCTAGCAAGATGTTCCTCGCCCCTTGTTGCAGCTCAGCGAGCGTTCTTCACACTCTTAACTTCAGAGTGCCTCAATACGGTGTTCCACCAACCACGCTCGCAGATCCATCGGCGCAGAACAAATCCACGTCGATCTACAATAGTTTCGCAACCTCAATCAACGTTGCAGATTAACAACACAACCAACCCTGCAATCTCACAACCATCATCGCCTGCTCAGTGCGTAAACTATCGATCTTCACTTCATATCCTTCGTCGGCGTTGTGTATCACTCAGCCGCCTTCACTCAAGCTTCTACAATTAAATTGCAATAGTCTGCTAAATAAATTACAAGAAATCTTCAATTTCATGAATCAACACAACATTCTCGTTGCGGCAATTCAAGAAACAAAACTTTGGGCCAATTCCACTATCCTATTAAACCATGGAAGGGGACTTGCGTGGCTACCTTGCCATATCCAGCTGCTCCTGACCAGTTTGTGGAACAACATCATCAAGGTAGGAAATGCAGAAATTCAAATTGTAAACTTATGCAAACCACCTATTGGTTCATGGGCATCAGATTATCACCCGTAGCTTAAAAACCTCTTCACTGGGGATACCAGAGTTGTTCTGGGAGATGTAAACGCTCATCACGCATCGTGGTTATCAGGCCATACATCTGATCTTCGCGGGACTCTACTCGCAGATTAAATAAAAAGCTCAAATTTCGGCATTGTAAATGAAGGTGCCCCCACCAGAGTTTTCGGTACACTCTCCACATCGCAAGACCTAACCATCACTTGCTCATTTTGGTGCCTGCAATAAGTTGGTCAACAATTGTCACCTTTGGCTCCGACCATCTTCCCATCACAATATCGATGAAAAATTCGGAGGTGTGTCACGCGTCAGATAAAAAAGACACACTTTAACTACAACAAAGACAATTGATTCAAAGCTTTCTGTCATAAAAAATTTGGTGAATTACCCCTCGCCAACTGATGTGGTGTCAGGCGAATAAGTTTTCAGGAATATTATTATAAAAGCTGCGGCTCGTTTTATTCCAGCAGGAAATTACGCTACGCTTCGTCCGAAATTCTCCTCAGAAGCGGCGAGACTTGCTATTGAGAGAGATGCCACCCGACTCAGACATCCAAACGATGAGAGCTTACCTGGATTAAATACGAAAAAATTAATGATTTCGCTTCAAATCCTCAAAAACTCTGGGGAACCATCAAAGCGCTCTCAAAACCTGTACCGAGACGTTACCACATTGCCATTTCATTCAAAGGTGGCTTACCACTTTTTGAAGACAGGAAGTCGTCAAGTGCTTTCTGCCATCGAAAGCGGTAGGGCCAGACGGTCTCTCGATGCCTATGCTCAAATACATGGACGAGTTAGGCTTAGAATTTCTCACTAAAACTATAAATGAGTGTTTTCACTCCAAAATCATTCCTGATATTTGGGAAACCGGGAGAATCACCCCACTGCTTGAGCCTGGGAAACCTGCAGATAAAGGTACCTCATATCGTCCGATCACGATACTATCGCCAGTGATCAAAATTCTGGAAGCGCTAATCCTCCCGGAGCTCACCGCATCGTTCACGCTTGCCAACCATCAACGCCTTCAACCATTGTAATTTCTTGCTGTCATTTGCACATGCTCTTTCGTGTCAAAACTCAAATCAGATGGTGATGGAAAGCGCTCCGCTATTGAAGCCAACGAATTTACACTTGAGCCTCCTTTGCTCACCACAGCCATGCCAAAGAATTTCCAAAAATCTACCCCAAAATAAATTTGTTGTTGCAAGGCTGGAACTCAAAAATTCCATATCTTTTGTCACTCCTTCCCATAAAACGGGTAACACCACCATGCCTACTACTGGAGTTGCTTTCTCAATCTAAAAGTTAGATTGTGCATATCGGTGTAAAACTCTTCGAAACCCTCACCCGGTTGCTGCTTCCTTTCTATGAGTTTACCAATAATTTCATAGTCAGTGTCGCCTGACTTAAAATGACTGAATATCTACTTCTTCAGATCAAAATAACAAAAATCACATTTTAAAGCCACACCTGTCATACGACAGTGAAAATCAGTGAACAGATACCGATACGAGACATTTTCAGTATTGCTGTGTCGTCGGCAAATGTTGAGATGAGGGTCTGACCATAAGTGGGCATATCAGCTGTATAGAGTATATACAGTAGGGTCCGAGCACGCTGCCGTAAACCGGCAAAAATATCAAATCTACGAGAAACGTAACTTTTATGTTTAACTACAAATTTTCTGTGGGTCAAGTAGTTGTCAAGCAAAATGTAATAGTTTCTGTAGTTTGGATATTAGTCCTCTATGCCATACCTTATCAAAGGCTTGGGTGATGTCGAGGAATACTGCTGAGCAGTACACCCAGAGAAATCTTCATGTATTTTAATTAACACTATTCATGTTATATTTACATGAAAAACATTTGTACGCAAAACAAAAACAATTCCAAAAAACTACAACTACATTGACAAAAATCGAAGCAAAACGCACACATTCACAGAAATGAGAAAAAATTTCCGAAGCAAAACGCACACATTTACACAAATGAGAAATTTTTTTTTCGAAAATAAAAATATATTCGACTATTCTGTCAAATGGAAAATTTGAAAATAAACAGAAGAAATTTTTGAATTTCAAAACAAATTTGTTTTTGTCGACCTGAACGAAAGAAGCTCAGTGGCACAGCGTGTAGATGCGGAACTTATAAACATTAGGTCCCGTGTTCAAATCTCGTCTGAGTTGAAAAAAGTTTTTTTAAATAGAAATTTTTAGATTTCAAATTCAGATTGGTCTTTGGACGACATGAATTTATGAAGCGCAGTAGCACAGAGGGTAAAGTGATAAACTCAAGATCCGAAGGTCCAGCGTTCAAATCCAGTTCAGTGTGAAAAGGTATCTATTCGAAATGGTAACGTTAATTTGAAAATAAGTTAAAGAATGGTAAATAAGGAGGAACTGTGGTTTACAATTTTATAAAAAAAAATTTAATTAAAAAAACTTTTTCCGGAACGGGGACTCGATCCCCGTACTTCCGTTTATGAGGCCGACTGCCTAACCCCTGAGCTACCGGCAATGATTTGAATGAACGCATATTTACCAGTTTTCCCAGTTTAATCACAAACCTCTTCACACGTACACGTACACATATAGGAGAGTGTCATTTTTAACAATAGCATCTTGTTAAAACAACCTGAAAAATCGGTTTGAAAAATATTAACCACAAAATTGGTTAAAAATTGGTTAATTTAACACGATTTTTTCTCTGGGTGTATTGCTTTTTTTGAATGTTGTTTTGATCAAGTCAACAATGCGATGAACCTGAAATACGATTCTAAAACTTTTTATAACTTTGTAAATTCAAAAAGGAAAAACACTGGTTTTCCAACTACGATGAAATGGAATGATTGTGAGTCCAACAATCCTACTGAGATTTCCAATATGTGTGCTGACTTCTTCAAAACGACATATTCTGATAATACTTATGGCAACCACGGGGCTATCTATTCAAATGCAATAGAATAGTTACGCTTTAGACGTAGGGGTCGGGTGGGTCCGACCAAATTTCTAGCTAGAATATTTGGATGCAATTTAAGCTTATCTGCATATTTTGTTTTACGTTTGGGGATCTCATCGGAAATGGTCGGTATTTGTAAATCTCGATATATTTGTGCATTTCTTATAAACCATGGGGCTCCAACGATTTGACGCAGAACTTTCGACTGCATTCTTTGTAGTTTCTCAACATTTGATGGGGGAAGCTGTTCCCCAGAGCTAACCATATGTCCATATAGGTTTACTCACACTTTTGTATAAAAGGATTTTATTTGTGGTGTTGAGTTTTGATTGCTTCGATAGGAGCCAGTTTGATTGGGCAAGGGCCAGTGAAATATCATTTCCAACACATAAAATTGTTCCCATATTATAGCAAATTAACAGCACATCGGTAATACTCACTTAATTTATAGGATCCTTGGGCAAAGAACCTTAAAACTGTTGCAAGTTTCAGTATATTTGGAATTGAAGTGCTCCTTACAGAGCATTCTAACTGGGCATCTATTTGTCCAAGTACTTAAACGAACGCCTCTTTTGACGGTCGAAAGTTGTTTAAAAACCTGAAAAAAAACTTCAATACAATTTCAACAGGATTTAAAAAAGTATTTGTACTCACGTTGTTCGTGGTAGCTCTAGAGGATTGGAGTTATCTCTTATTCGTCTTCTACAGCGAGAAAATTCCACAAAACTTTGGTTGTCATCACTTGCATCACTTTCATCGTTGAACAAAGCACATTAACCAAAGTAGGAGTGATTATGACACTTCTCTCTTTTTCTTAATCGTGGAAGATGCCTGTTTTCTGCGATTTCGATAGCCTAATGACGGAGTCATGTCTTAAAAGCATCTTTACTGCCCCTTATCGTTTGTGTGGTGCAAAAGTACAACTTGGCCGTATAAGGGTTAAACTGGTTTGTTTACATTTTTTGACAGGACAGACCCTGTACTCAAAAATATATAAAACGTCAGTCCTACTTTGATTAATATTCTTTGATCGCTGAACCATAGCTCAGTAGATGCAATTTTTATATAATTGTAATCCCTAGATCCCTATATATATTATAAAACTGAGTGTGTGTCTGTCTGTCTGTCTGTCTGTTTGTCCCTCAATCACGGCTAAACGGATGTACCGATTCTCTTGAAACTTTCAGGATAAATTCTATAGGTATCGACATGTAACATAGGGTATATGAGATTGGGATTGAACAAAGGGGCGTGGCACCTCCCATACAATACAAAATATGTCTACAAGGTAATTTAGTAACTATTGAATTGAATATTGAATAATAAATACGAAATTTAGCACGAAGTTGCATAATAACTTCTCCAAGCTTTATGCCAAATATGAGCATAATTGGACAAGGGGCGTGGCACCGCCCACACAACACGTAACTTAAATAACAGCTAACTAAGCAACTATTGGATATATTTTGATTAAATTTTTAATGGAGCTGTATAGTATGTTTTCCCAGCTATGTGTCGAATATGGGAATAATTGGACAAAGGGGCGTGGCACCTCCCCCACAACACATAACTTAAATACCAGCTAATTAAGCAACTATTGGATATATTTTAGTGAAATTTGGAATGGAGCCGTATAGTATGTTTTCCCAGCTATGTGTCGAAAATGGGAATAATTGGACAAGGGGCGTGGCACCGCCCATACAATTTTCTACCCCATATCACGGTTAAACGGCTTTACTGATTTTATTGAAATTTTAAGGAAAAATTGTGTTAGTAATGGAATTTGCAATAGGACATAACAGGTTGGATTTGGACAACGGGGCGTGGCACCTCTCATACAACAAAAAATAATGTAACATAGTAACTATCGAATATTAAGTGGTCCATGCCACCAACTGCGCCCTTGCACATTTTTTGGGTGAATCATACCGGGTGGGATTACAACTGCCACCAAGTGCGTCCTTGGACTTTTTTTGGCTGAATCATGCCGGGTGGGATTACAGCTGCCACCAAGTACTTCCTTGGTAATTTTTTGGGTGAATCATACCTGGTGGTATTACAACTGCCACCAAGTGCGTCCTTGGGCTTTTTTTGGCTGAATCATGCCGGGTGGGATTACAGCTGCCACCAAGTGCGTCCTTGGACATTTTTTGGGGGGGCTCATGCCGGGTGGGATTACAACCTGACACCAAGTGCTTCCTTGGACATTTTTTGGGTGGATCATACCGGGTGGGATTACAACTGGAACCAAATGCTTCCTTTGACATTTTTTGGGTGAATCATGCCGGGTGGGATTACAGCTGCCACCAAGTGTGTTCTTGGACTCTTTTTTTGTGAATCATACCGGGTGGGATTACAACTGCCACCAATTGCGTCCTTGGACATTTTTTGGGTGGATCATGCCGGGTTGGATTACAACTGCCACCAAGTGCGTCCTTGGACTGTTTTTGGCTGAATCATACCGGGTGGGATACAGCTGCCACCAAGTGCGTCCTTGGACTTTTTTTGGGTGATTCCTACCGGGTTGGATTACAACTGGCACCAAGTTTCACGGGGGGAATAAACCATCAACTACAGCGCCATTGAAATTGTCGCAAATTCCTATATATATTTATTTTAAAATTTTATACAACCCGTGCAACGCCGGGTATGTAACAGCTAGTTGTTTAATAAAACGGAATTATGATTTTTACGCAAAAATAAACACAAATACCGCATTTTTGTTTGTTGTTAATTTGTTGCTGACGTCACACGGGACCTCTGCTTGCATTTTTACCGTTTTGACATTTTGCTTGACAATTTTCTATTTACTTCAGTTTTCTTATTAAAAAACCAGAAAACTACCAATCAATCATAGCAAAATAGTAATTTACGACATAAAAGCGTCACACGTGCAAAATACATATGCGATATCTGTTGTTTATCACACTCAAAAAACTACAATTCACAATAATGCGTCTTATGAATTATTCACAATAATGGCGTTCGATGGCGCTTGAGTTACATGATACGAAAATGCAATTTTGTCGAAAAAAACGACACAGGTCGTTTCGTAGTATAGACGACACTCATGATAGGGCCCTAAGTCATGACCTGGAGCTTTTTTGAGGCTCAACTTGGCAATATCAACCATAATTGCTTTTCTTCTGATGAGTAGTGGGTTAAAATTTGACCTTGTTGCGAGCTGTGGTAACGGGTGATTTGCAGTTGGGGGGTTTAGGTTAGGTTAGACTGGCTGACCGAAGCCACGCATAGATCTACAAGGTCCCTAGCGATACCAGAAAGGAGTCTCTATTGTTTCATCGAAAATATACATCATGTAGCATACAAGCGTTGCAAATCTTATAAGAGAATTCACACTAAGTCTGGCGACTTCTTCTAGTCCCCCAAACGTTGAAGCTCCTAAGTACTTTAATCGAGTTCCCGAGAGAGCGGGAAAGAAACAGAGGAGATGCTCCCAGGGTTTCCCTTTCTTCTCCCAGGCATTTCCTGCATTCGTCACTGTCAGTCAGTTTAGCTTAAACGCGTGAGCTGCCACCTTGCAGTGACCAGTTAGAACACCCACTATTGTTCTGCAGTTCTTTCGATCGAACGATATAACGTTTTTCGTGTGCCCCTCATTGTATGGTTTACACATGATTTTGGCAATTCTGCAGGTAGTTAAATTTGTCCACCTTGCCTCTCCACATGCTGTCTTCCAGATATCTGTTGATTTCCTGCAGAGGCATCAGTACTTCGCTGATTTGATCCTCTGGCAGACTAGTTCCATTTTTAGCAATATCATCAACTGTTTCATTTCCCTCTATGCCCTTGTGGCTCGGTACCCAATAGATACATAGCTTACGCTTGGTAGCCAGGTTGTCCATCGCTACTCTACACTGAAGGACATTTTTGGATGATGACCAGTGCGATGTTAGTGCTTTTATGGCCGGTTGACTGTCTATATATATGTTTATTAAGCAGTTCTCTGTTTCATCTACGCAAGCTAGTTCCGCTGCCTTTCTGGCAGCAAATACTTCTGCTTGAAATATGCTACAGTGCTCGGAAAGCTTAAAAGGCTTGCTTATGTTGAGTTCAGCACAGTAAACGCCAGCCCCAACACCAGCTGACATTTTCGAGCCATCCGTGTATATATTAAAAGTTTTGCGCATTGATTTCATGCCCTAGCGCCGGTCTTCCTATCTTATAATGGTTTTTATCCTTTATCGATGGTACGCTGTCGGAATCATATAGTCTGAGACGACCGTAGCATCCTGACTTATATAACTGTGTCCGAAGGATCTGCAAGTAAGTTGTCCTGTTACTCGTAGTCTTAATGCGGACTTTGCCGTCCGATTCTCCTGTTTTTTATATTGTTTTAGTACATCTTTGTATTCGCACCAACATTCTTCACAATCTGCTGTCTTGGCCAGCTTGTTCCACCAGAGTTAGTAAGTGCCTCGAGTTTTGCCTCGAGATCTACATGAGAAGTGATTACATTTTGTTTACCTAATTCCTTCATCAGAATTTTTCTATAAAGGACCCAGTTTGTGATTCCTTAGAACTTTTCTTATTTGGGTTGGGTAGAAACTAGCGATGAAGCTTAAATACTTGTGATCCGAGAACGATGGGGTTTCCAGCACCTTCCATTCTACGATCGAGGTATTTTCTCCAGTGGATAGAATGATATCAAGATTGTTTCTTGAAGTGGGTCCAATATCCGATTATAGGTCAGTTTGCAAGATGTAGTTCAGTGAAGACTCACCTCTATCATTGAGGTCCGCGCTTCCCCATACCGTGTGATGTGCGTTTGCATCAGATGACAAGGTGCTGCTTCAGGGATGATATTTGGGTTGTTCCATTTTGTACAAAAAGGCAAACAAAATAGTACCAAATCTGTCGGAAAAGTATCAACACTTCAATGTCCAGATTTTATAATTAAAAATAGTTTGTAATATCGATACCTTAAAGCACATCCATACTATGTTGGATTCCTGAGAAGAAGCTCCATCATATAGGCGATAGTGGTTTGTGGGAATCGTGATGAAAGTAATTGAAAATAAGGAAATGAAAACCCATTTCCATACAAAACATACCTATTTGAAAACTCTTTTTTAATTTACTAGAGTTTTGAAAAAATGTATGGTTGTGCTTTAAGGTATCGATATGAACAGAAAAGTTATTAATATTCAAAAACGTAAACAAGTTTAATATATGTAAGCATACTTTAATTCATACAGCTTTTAACAAAGAAGTTTTATTAATAAAACTAAAATTACACTAAATGAAGTTACTTTTGTTTCCACCAGTCTTTTAAGCTCTAGCGGTGGAGCGTTACCGTCGTAGGTTTTGACACGCCCACTTTTACCGCCCACAAGTTAGAAAATACGTATTTCTTTCACATTTTTGCAGAAACATTTTATAGCAAATATCATATGATACACATTTTTCACATTTTTGCAGAAACATTTTATAGCAAATATCATATGATAAAAAATTTATTTGGTTGCGGTTGCTCATCTGCGAAGTAATTCCCAAAGGTGGCGCTGCCACCTACCACTTAATTTCGACCCACCCAAACAGTGTTACCATATCTGCGAGTTTCAACTAGAGATGGGAGCGTGAGTAGATTTCGCTCACAATCACGCACGCTCACGCGAGAAAAAAAGTATTCACGCACGACAAAAAGTCAATCACGCACATTCACGCACGACTAAAAATCACTCACGAACCGCTAAGAGACACTCACGAAAATTCAATAGGGCAAATCAATATTCAAAAAAAATATTTTCAATCTAACATATACATAATTAATTAGACCCAATTAAAAAATAAAAAATTTCATTATTTTTTTTTATGAAATATGCAGTTTTATTATTTGTAAAATTCTTTTACATTGCTAATATTATATATTCTTATCACATCATAATCTATGTTTAGTATAACTCAGTTTGAGTTAAGGCCGTGTGGCCATTTACAATTCTAATGTTATCTGCTCGTGCCTCTGCTGATTATGTTATAATTCTGTCTAGTTTTAAGAGATTTTTGTGCCTTAATTTTTAACCCATTAATGACGAGAGCGAAATAATAGGAATTTTTTCAAGATTTTTTCAGGATTACCTAGAAATGACCTAAGAAACGAATTCCAAACTTTTTTTTTTGGACCGCTTGCTGTTTGCCGACCTCTGCCCGTTACCATATGGTAACGCTCGTCACAACTCCAGCAAAATTACCTAATTTAAGATATTATTGCTTAAAACTTAATTTTTGAAAGTTTGGCAATGTGTAAACAATAATTTTGTAAAAAAATTTGTAATCGACAATTTTTTTTTAATTTAAAAATTTTTTTCAAAATAATTTTTTTTTTAAAAATATATAAACTCAGGACAATTTTTGATTGGCAAAGTAGTTTGTTTTTAAAAAACACACATTTTTGCATCCAAAAAAAAAACTTTATAGCCCCCAGGAAAAAAGTTAGAAAAGTAGGTCAGTTTTTAACTAGCATTTTCTTGATAAGTGTCCTGGTAGTCATGGCTATCAAGGTGATGTTCTGTTTGGGTAACCACTCAAAATTACTACAAAAGGTTGGCCCTAATTACCAGACCGCCATTGCATATACTATGTATAATTCCGTACACCAATAATACTGCTCAGGTTTTCAATAACATTAGAAATATCTTCATATGGACTGAAATTAGAAAGGTCCTCGTCATCATTTGACATACACAATATACATGGCTGTAAAAGAGGTGTTCGATGAAGACCATCGGCAGTACCTCCGTCATCTTCTTCTCCAGCCGGATAAATCGAGGAAAATTGTGCTCGCCAAAATGTCTTCATCGTAATGTAAATTTGCTAAAAAAACAAGTGAGTAAGTTTCAGCCGGTCGAAGTGAATCTATATATATAAATGTAGAATTTGTACATTCATAAGCTCGGCATGACCTAGCCATCTCAGCTCGGCATGACCTAGCCATCATGATGACATGTCGTGATCGGGGTATTGCTCATATAGCTTTTGCGGCACTCACCACCGACGCAAAGTGGACAATAGATCTTACGGAGAATTTTCCTACCACAATTTCCATGAAATTGGGTTATATTTGTTACTAAAGACGATTTTCACTTGTTAGGCGTGGCAGTTGACCAATTCAGCTCATTTGCAATACCAACTCCTTCTAGGACCTGCAGGAGTTAAGTCCAAAGTTTGGACCGCCTAGCTTGCTTCAATCTTCTTACCAATCAGAAGGATGGACATACTGAATGACATTCAGACACGAATATGGCAAAATCCACTCAAGAAGCTATGCTAATTTTTCATAAGTATAACAAGTACACAATCTTACTTTAAAACCACTTTGAAGATACAATATATAGAATTATAATTGAAAAGAACTAAAAAAAAATGTTTCTTAGTACAAATTTAAATTTACTAGGGTTGTGACGAGCGTGCCCATATGGTAACAGCAAAATGCAAAGTGATAAAAAAAAGTAACACCGAAGTAATAAAAGATTTTTTGAAATACGTTTTATTATACTTTGATATTCTCCTCAAATTATGGAAAAAAAACATCCGTAATATATAACTTTTTGTAACACTGAAAAATATTCTTAGCGGAAAGGTCGCGCCATTTCGCTGTTTTTCCCCACTTTTTTAAAATACTACTTTTCTACTTGCTTAGAGTTATATATCAAAAGAAAGATCTAAGCATGCTTTATTAAAATCAAACTAGAGAGTGGAATATCTTCGGCTATACCGAAGCTGAAATACCCCCACACAGTAGGATTTTGAGCCAGTAGAATTTTGAGCCATTTATAGGTACTTTTGGAGCCCGGACCATGTCCAAAATTCGTTTTTAAACATTTCCAATCAAATCTTCGGTGTATGGGAGCCACGCCCAGTTTTTATCCGATTTGGCTGATTCACGAACTTGATCTCAGTATTCACGAGAAAAACATGTACCCAAAGTTTCAAGTCGATATCTCCAAAACTGCGACCGCTATCGTGCGGACGGACAGACGGACAGACAGACGGACATCGCTAAATTGACTCCGGCGGTGATGCTGATCAAGAATATATATACTTTTCCATACCGGACACGCCTCCTTATGGGCGTTACAAACGTTGTGACAAAGTGAGTATACCCTGCCACAGTGTGTGTGGGGGTATAAAAACAGATTACTGATATTTATTCAAATATTTTTTTAATTGAATATACCGTGGAACGCTATCAGCGTTACCGTATGGTAACACTCGTCATGAATGGGTTAAGTGTTTTGTCAAAATAAAATTAGTATCATACAAATATTCAAGGCGAGTAGTTATGTATTCATTTAGATATGTATATATAAAGTTACTAAAAGTTTTTATTTAAAAAAAAAAGTTTGTCGACATTATCACTTGTCAGCCTTGTGGCGCACAATATTCCAATATTCTGCCATATGTTGAAAACACTCTTTCGCTTTCGCTGGATGGGATGCACAGAACTTGGCGTGATAGCTGTTTAGCTATTTTGGTTTCTATTTACCTTGTTATACCCCACACACACACTGTGGTATACTAACTTTGACACAACCTTTGTAACGCCCATAAGGAGGCGTGTCCGGTATGGAAAAGTATATATATTCTTGATCAGCATCTCCCCCTGAGTCGATTTAGCGATGTCCGTCTGTCTGTCCGTCTGACCGTCTGTCCGTCCGTTCAGCTTCGGTATAGCCGAAGATAGTCCACTCTCTAGTTATATTTTTAAACTACGGTAATCGAATTAACCCATATCAAATTAGAATTGCGATAGTAATTAGATACAATTACATGCATAATCCCTATATATATTATAAAACTGAGTGTGTGTCTGTCTGTATGTCTGTCTGTCTGTTTGTCCCTCAATCACGGCTAAACGGCTGTACCGATTCTCTTGAAACTTTCAGGATAAATTCTATAGGTATCGACATGTAACATAGGCTATATGCGGTTGGGATTGGACAAAGGGGCGTGGCACCTCCCATACAACACAAAATATGTCTACAAGGTAATTTAGTAACTATTGAATTGAATTTGAATTGAATATTGAATAATAAATACAAAATTTATCACGAAGTTGCATAATAACTTTTCCAATCTTTATGCCAAATATGAGCATAATTGGACAAGGGGCGTGGCACCGCCCACACAACACGTAACGTAAATACCAGCTAATTAAGCAACGATTGAATATATTCTAATGAAATTTAGCATGGAGTTGTACAATATGTTTCCCAGCTATGTGAATATGGGAATAATTGGACAAAGGGGCGTGGCACCTCCCACACAACACATAACTTAAATAACAGCTAATTGAGCAACTAATGGACAAATTTTAGTGAAATTTGGAATGGAGTTGTACTGCTATGTGTCGAATATGGGAATAATTGGACAAGGGGCGTGGCACCGCCCATACAATTTTCTACCCAATATCACGGCTTTACTGATTTTATTGAAATTTTAAGGTAAAATTGTGATAGTAATGGAATTTGCAATAGGACATAAGACGTTGGATTTGGACAACGGGGCGTGGCACCTTCCATACAACAAAAAATATTATTAAAAAGTAACTTAGTAACTATCGAATATTAAGTGGTCCATGCCACCAACTGCGCCCTTGCACATTTTTTGGGTGAATCATACCGGGTGGGATTACAACTGCCACCAATTGCGTCCTTGGACTTTTTTGGCTGAATCATACCGGGTGGGATTACAGCTGCCACCAACTGCGTCCTTGGACATTTTTTGGGTGGCTCATGCCGGGTGGGATTACAACCTGGCACCAAGTGCTTCCTTGGACATTTTTTGGGTGAATCATACCGGGTGTGATTACAACTGGAACCAAGTGCTTCCTCGGACATTTTTTGGGTGGCTCATGCCGGGTGGGATTACAACTGCCACCAAGTGCGTCCTTGGACATTTTTTGGGTGGCTCATGCCGGGTGGGATTACAACCTGGCACCCAGTGCTTCCTTGGACATTTTTTGGGTGAATCATACCGGGTGGGATTATAACTGGAACCAAGTGCTTCCTCGGACATTTTTTGGGTGGCTCATGCCGGGTGGGATTACAACTGCCGCCAAGTGTGTTCGTGGACTCTTTTTTTGTGAATCATACCGGGTGGGATTATCACCAAGTGCGTCCTTGGACTTTTTTGGCTGAATCATACCGGGTGAGATTACAGCTGCCACCAAGTGCGTCCTTGGACTTTTTTTGGGTGATTCCAAGTTTCACGGGGGGAATAAACCAACTACAGCGCCATTGAAATTGTCGCAAATTCCTATATATATTTATTTTAAAATTTTATACAACCCGTGCAACGCCGGGTATGTAACAGCTAGTAACTTATAATTTCATAATAAACCAGCAAAAAAAACCTTGGTAAGACCAATAGAAAAAAAATTAAAAAGGGAAATTCTGACTGCGTTACCAACACTGGTGACGTGGCAGTTTCTACAATGCATTTATAAATGCATGTTCACTAGTGGTGGGTAGTCGGTACTATTTGCTACTTTTTCTCAATAATCAATACTTTCGATTCTATCATTACTTGAAGTATTTGCATATAAATAAATGTTCACACATTTAAAGCATTATCCTGTGTTAAATTTTGATTGTGAAATTTAATTTTTTTTGGACCTCGTGCTGTCGGGCGGGTGGTGAAAGTGCCTTATTTCCAAATGGACTCGGCTTTATTTCACTTTAAAAAAATATATTTAAAAAGGCCTTTCAAAGTGAAATAAAGCCGTAATTTCAAAAAAGTCCAATTAAAATTTTATTTATTTTTTACTATACAAAATTTAAGGAACACATAACAACAACAACATGAATAAGTTAAAGCAAAAATATGGGTGAAATTTTCAACAATTGGTCGACAAATTGGACACAATAAGGCAATTCCATTCTTTTTGTAATGTTCCTTTAAGTTATTATAACAATTTAAACACATTTTAAAGTGGTTACATTGTAATAATAGTACTGATCTTTCATTTTCAAGCATATAACACTTAAAAAAGGACTTTGCGCGCAGCTGACGCTGCAGATGTGGAAGGGCGGTCATCATTATTGTCATTTTCATCTTGTTCGTCGCCAGTAATTTCTGCATTTATAATAACATCAGTTGAAAAAACTGGATTTTCGGTGCAGATTAGCTGGTTGAGCACATCATTCAAAGTAATTTTTGTATTGCTTAAGTTCCGCAAGCAGTTGTCAATAAAGTGTTCACGCATTTTTTGTCATTTCTGCTTTGCTTTGAAAAGTGACACATTGCCATCTAACGATTTTTTAAATCTGTCGATTTAACCATATCCAAAATCGTGTCGAGAAACTTAAAAAAATTTCCTCTCTTCCCCAATTTTGACGACAGTTTACTGTTGAATGATTTCAATTAACTTGTTGTCTTAATTGGTTCATTATAAACTGAAATGTTGGACGCACCTTCCTGAAATGCAAAACGAGTTTTACTTTTCACATTTTACCTTCTTAATCCATTGTCTGTGGAAATTTGTGATAAAGGATCGAAAAAAGCTGTGAAGTTTTCAATAATATTTTGGTTTTGAAAAAGCTGTATTATGTCACGGAAATTGGTTGGTACTTTCGGAAAAGATTAACTTTTGATATTCATTAATTGTCGTCGCATTTTACCGAATTGTACTGAATTAGAGCAATTTTTAAATTGTTTGCATTCCTCATCAAGCAAATCACGAACATTGCTTCTTTTCATTGAATCGTTTCATTGACCAGACCACCATGGTGAGTTTAGGCCCAGTTAGTCCAGACGTAAACGTATTTTCGTAAACTCAGCGTAAACGAACATTTTCAGCGATTACTCGACAGTCTGCAAACCTAAGCTATCGCAGAAGTCAGCTGTTTGTGCCTTTGGTTTATTTATCAACAGTGCTGCCGTATATGTCTATTCGCAGAATAACAATTCCTACACTGAGGGGAAAAAATAGTGAAATCAAATGAAAACGTATTTAAATCAAATATAAACGTATTTGATAGTGCTCCTAAGCTGTTTTTATTTAAATCAAATATGCGCGTATTTAAAATTGTATTTGTTCAATCACAAACTTTATTAAAATTTAAAATATTTGTTCAATCCCAAACGAACACAACCGCACTTGGAGGAATTATAAAGACAATTAAATTAAATAAAAACAATTAAATTACAGAAAATATAAAGCTTATGAAATAATTTTGTGCCATATTGAACCATTGGCCTAATGCGCGCAATCAGCACATTTCGACTCGTGAGATCTTTGTTGCAACAAAGTTTCTATGAAATCGTCGAAATGTGCTGACTATCGTGGATACTCAGGTTAATTGTTGGTGGTTCAATATGGCCTTGTATGGTTCGTGAACCATATAATTATTATACAAAATTGTTCAGAATGAACATACTCCACACCTTGAGGATCTCAATTCAGGAGAATTCACATTACTTTTAACTTGACTGGATTTAGTTCCTTAACATTAAAGTGAGGATGATACTCTAAATAAAGATCTTGGCTGAGGGGTTGGTCTACTTGAACGCCGTTTGTCCCATAGGTAGTATATCACGATTCCAGCGATGACCAGATTGATGAAATAACTGACGCTGTAGTGATGGATGTCATGAGCATTGAGGTCGATTTTGTTCTCCTGACGTGTCAAGTTTTTGATCTGCGATGCTGTCTCATTTAGTAATGAGTCGTACAGGATCGAGTTGGGAGATATCAAATGGAGAACGTTGTATGCGCCTGGACTTCTGAGAATTTATTTTGTGAAGTAAATCATTTTTGTGGCTGATGAGTTCTAGCCGATGAGCCAATTCTTTTGAGAATGGTTTGCAATATGTATCATCAAACTCATTTTTATTGCATAATTTTGACATTGATGAGGAATAACTTTCTAAGCCTTCCAATTCTTGCCAGTATGTTGATAAATTGCAGAATATAACAATGTTCCAGCTACTGCTCACAGTCTTGACGTTGCCGATATTTTCAAAGTACATTCCGATATTGTTGTTGAATGGTGTTATATGAGCATTTTCAATTAAATCATGTGGCTGTGATTTTGCTGGACTACACATACACAACAAGACAAGCATGGCTGTTGACAACAGATTGATGCTTGTGCCATTTCGCAAAAATTGCTTCTTGTCACCATTCGTGTGGTTATTTGTTGTTACTTGCTGTGGCTCAAGTGTAGTTTCTTCAGTTGGTAGGGGACACAGGTGATGAATTGCTCTTGTAAATGTACCCTTTTCTGTTTTTACGCTGGCCACTCTCACCAATTTATCCTTTCCTGGTATTGCGGAGATGACTCTTCCTAATTTCCATTTCAAAGGTGGTAGATTTGACTCCTTGATCAATACCAAGTCTCCTGGCTTGACTGGATTTTGTACACTTTGCCGTTTCCCTTTTGATTGCAGCAAATTCAAATATTCACTTGACCAACGTTTCCAAAATTGCTGCTGTATCAACTGGATTCTTCTGTATCGTGTCAAGCAGCTTGTATCCGTGGTGATATCAGGTTCCGCAATCGTTGTTAGTGGAGATCCGATCAAAAAATGACCTGGAGTTAATGCTTCAAAATCATTAGGATCTGTCGATAACGGTGTTATGGGCCTTGAGTTTAATATTGCCTCGATTTGAGCAATTACGGTTTGTAACTCTTCTGAGGTAAGAGAATCTTCAGCTATGAATCGAACCAAATGGTATTTTGCAGATTTCACTGCAGCCTCCCATAACCCGCCAAAGTGAGGAGCTCTCGGTGGAATGTGATGCCATTCAATTTGCTGTTTTTGGTAAAAGTTAGTAAGGCTTTGTTCAAATTGTTGTGAGTGATGGAGCTCTTTCATTTCACTAAGCTCGGATCTGGCACCTACAAAATTGGTTGCATTATCGCTGTAAATTTTGGAACAAACTCCTCTTCGAGCAATGAACCGTTTTAGTGCGTTTAAGAAAGCTACTGTTGTTAAGTCGCTGACTAGCTCCAGATGGACTGCCCGCGTTGTGAAACACACAAATATTGATATATATGCCTTTGCTGGCCTTTTACCTCTTATTTTATAATGAATAGTAATGGGTCCACAATAATCAACACCAGCCACATGCAAATGGTTCTTGTGAAGATCTTCCAAAATTAATTTCGAGAGAGTTTGATTCTTTGGCAGTAGAATCTGGTTTTTTGATGCTGCTGGTAGATTGCTATTCTGAAGACGTCCCCCAACTCTGATGACATTGCCATTATCTAAATATAAGCTTAGTGACGACAGATGATCCTTGGAGTCTAATTGTTTGTTGTGAGATAGATGTTTATACTGATTGTTGAACATTGCAGACCAACCCCAGCAGCCCAGATTCCAACTCAGATATTGTAAGTTGACCCGTCATTCGCATTCCTTTTGGACTTCTACAGTTGTTAACGAATCTGAAAATGTATGCCATTATTTTTTTAAGATATTAGAATGAATTTTTGTGATTGATTGAGTCGATTAAACTTATGTATTCGTCGGTTCCTCTTGTTGTTACCAGAACCGTTCTTGATGACCGTCTCTCTGGCATTTCAGCAGGAGGTTTGTAGCTACTTGGAGTGATAATTTCATGTGATCTGAGGAATTCGGGACCATCAAACCATATTGTAGATTGAACCAAATTGTTTACAAAAGATCCTCTAGATAGGAAATCAGCTGGGTTGTGAGATCCAGATACATGTTTCCATTGTTGAATTCTGGAAAGTTCTTGGATCTTTGCGACTCGGTTGCCAATGTAAGTACTCCATGTATACGACGGTGAACTCAGCCATGCTAATACAGTGCTGGAGTCTGTGTAATAAATGACCTGTTCAATGTTAATTGATAATGTTTGAAGTAACCTCTCTACAACTTCAGTCATGAGTAACGCGGCACACAGTTCCAGTTTTGCAATGGTTGTAACTTTTAAAGGAGCAATGCGTGACTTTGAGCACAATAAGCTGGTATTAATTTGTCCAAATGTATCTATTGATCGAAGATAGACACATGCACCGTAAGCAACCTCACTACTGTCTGAGAAGGCATGAAGTTCTATTACTGATGCTGCTGGTAGCAGAGTACATCGAGGAACGCAGCAGATGCTTAGATCAGTGAATTGGTTAATTAAGTTGGTCCATTGTTTTTCTAAATCTAATGGAACAGTGGCATCCCAGTCAATACCTTTTTTCCAAAGTTCTTGCAGCAATAGTTTGCCAAAAACTATCGCAGGTCCTATTAAACCCAATGGATCGAAAAGTTTAGCTAGGTCTGATAAAACCAACCGTTTTATTGATACTTCCTATCCTCTGGGGCAACCAGTATTTGCCTATACATTTTTGAAATGTCAGCTGCAAAGACGAATTGGTGGGTTCTGAAACGAATCAAGATGGAAAATAAATCTGGCTGTACTGTAGGTCCCACCAACAAAATTTGATTAAGTGATTTCCCAGATTAGGTTTTTGCTGAACCGTCAAATACCACTCTGAGTTTTGTACTTGTACTGTCTGGTTTGCTCACCCAATGGTGAGGTAAATAGTGGTAACTTGTAGTATCCCGATTTTTCACAATTTCCATGTGTTTGAGAGTAGTGTAGTCGTTCAAAAATTCCGTGTATTGATTGCGTAAATCTAAATTTTTTGCCAATCTTTTTTCGGTGGACTCTAGACGTTTACGAGCCATTTCTTTCGATGATCCTAGTGCCGATGGGTCTTCTTTGAACGTTAACTGGACCACAAAAGTTCCATCTTTACATCTTGTCACATGTTCAGCAAAGCGTTGCTCGCAGCGAAACTCCTCCTGGCTCATTTGTTTGGAAGGTGTTTCGTAATGCTCAATGCTTGCTTTTCTAGTTACGAGATTGAGGGAAGCGATTCCGTGGCAATGTTGCAACATTGCACCTGCTTCACTGTTGGTGTCCTCTGTGGTATAGTCACCTTACCAGCAACAATCCAGCCCAGTTTTGTGTTTTGCAACAACGGCAGCTCTGGTGACAATGTTATTTTTTCTTCAAATAACTCAAAACACAGATCGGCACCAATAAGCATATCGATGCAGTTAGATTTATGAAACGATGGATCAGCCAACTCGATTCCCCTGGGGAGTTTCCAGTTGGAAATGTTGATTGGTGTTCGTGGCTGATAATCACTAATTTTGTTTAAAATTATTGCTTTTAAATTTCTGGAGAATTCCGTTGCTATGGAAGAAATCGTTACTGTAGTCATAGAATTTACCTTTGTTTCATTAGCGCCTATACCAGCAATACGCATGTCAGTTTTCTGTCTTTGAACTCCTAGGTCATGAGCAAACCGAGATGATATAAAATGCAACTGCAAATGCAAGTGTCTAGTAAAACCCTCCCTGGAAATTGAGTTCCTGAGTTAGTACTAAGGCATTCAATACCGAAGTGTTTTTGAAAATCCCGGGATTTCGGGATTTGAAATGACAATCCCGGGATCCCGGGATTTGTTCGGGATTTTCGGGATTCCCCAATTAAATACAATAGAAAAAATTGTTGCAACAATATTTTAAGTTTAATTCGACAAAGAAAACATATTTGATAAATATTACATTAAACAAAACCAATAATATTTAAATAAATATAGTCAAACAAAAAGTAATTCTTTTTAAATTAGATTGATCGAACAAATTATTTTTTTGCCACGCTGAATCCGAATATAATTATAAAATTCTGCCAGCTCCATTTCATGCTAAACACGAAAAACTTACTTTCAGTAGTTCTAGTATTATAACGGGAACGGATACACCAATAGTTGTTTAAAACTATTAAAATTGGTGTCCATTCAAAAGTAAAACACACACAAAACCATTTATCCAATTCGTAAAGTTTTCAATATACGGTCAACAAAATAATTTTAATATACAACTTTTTTGAAAAAAAAAATTATTTAAATTGAAAAAATTTTATTCAGATCGATAAAAATTGTTTGTTATTGACAAAAATCTTGTAAATTTTTGTGTGTTTGTAGCACTAAATCTACAAAAGTGGGTTTTTTAAATTTACCAATTAAATTGAAAGTAAATGCACGAAAGTATTTTTGTGGAAAAACGTCAAAAATATCTTAAACAATGCATAAAAAATGCATTTTTGAATCCCGGGATTCCGGACTCAAAATCCCGGGTTTCCGGGATTGAGAAAACTTCCGGGATCCCGGGATTTCGGGATTCGTGATCCCGGGATCGAATGCCTTAGTTAGTACGGACGTTAACAATTGCAGTGGCTAGTGGAAGCTTTTAGTGCAGATGCTTGTTGCGTTTCCTTTGAATTTTCCAAATTTACGTTTTGTAAATGCAATAACGAATTGTGTTTTTTGTTGCACTTCACACAATTTCGTGAAGGACACGCCCCTCAATTATGTCCATGTTTTAAGCAGTTAAGGCATAATTGCAATTGTTTAACACTTTTGATTCTTTCCTCAACTGTCAATTTCAAAAACTCTTTACACTGAAAAATCTGGTGGCCCTTTGATTTACATCCAACACATACGCTATTGTGCGCATCTTGAGGATACGAAACAAAAGAGGAATGTTTCCGCTTATCTTCTTTCGTACAGCAAGTTTCCAGAGTCTGAAATCTACACTCTAAAAACTTGAAGAATTCATTTAATGGCTGTAACCTTCTTGGGGCAGTAAGTGACTGCTCATAAAGGCGTCTAGTTTCTTTATCTAATTTCTGGACTAATGTATGAAGAAGGATAGGGTCCCAACTGTCTGTGGCTACCCCTAAATTAGATATTGACTGAATGCACTCTATGCTAGTGTCATGCATTTTTTTTTATCCCGTTGGCCGACTCGACCTGCAGAGTCGGCAGAGACATCAATTGATTGAGGTGAGCTGTGACTAACAGTCTGGGATTATCATACCTTTCTGTCAGCAGCTCCCAAGCAGTGGCATAGTTTATGTCAGTTGCTTGCAAATGTTTCATTAAATTGTTGGGCTCACCTGTTAGATTTGCCCGCAAATAGAAAAATTTTTGGGCTGGTGCGATCGCCCGATTATGGATGACTTCTGTATACAAATCTTGAGAGGGCTTCCACATTAAATAATTGCCGTCAAAGACTGGCAGTGGTTTTTTCGGAAGCTTGATTTCAATATCATTACCTGTGTTACCTGTGTGGAAAGCTGCCAGGTTTTCCTTAAGCATGATGACTACCGAATGAAAGTCATCAGTTAAGTTATGAAATTGAGTTGTTTCGTAGTTGCTTTTGCAACTAAGCTCCAAGTGTGTCTGTCGAATAGCATTGTAATGCTCTTCAATTGAGTCCAACTTGTGTCGAAGGTATATCTTACTAAATTTTGAAGCCGGTTCTGCTTTTACAGCTGACAGCAGGCGGTTCAGCAACGAAATTGCTTCCTGGTGAATAGCCAATGTTCCGGAGCTGGTTCCATTGCCATTGCTGCTGTGGCTTTGGCTAAATCAGCCTTTACCTTTTCTGCTGCCTTATTTTTTGCTTCATAATCACTAAGCAACTTATTCAACCTTTCACGATATTTTCCAATCACTTTATTCACATTTTCAAAATAGTTTTCGCGAAAATATTCATGATCAGAATACTCACTAACATTGACTACCAAAAGTTTGTGATTAGTTTCAAACAAAGCTGATAATTCATCAATTTGAACTAGCCTTTGATTACAATAATCTAGTGTTTTTCGGGAACCCGAGTCCTTCTTAAAATTTGTATATTTTTCCTCGATTTGTGTGCCAATCTTTAATTGGTCAGCAAATAGTTGCGTCTCCATTATAACTGTAAATGTAAAAACAACTAACAACTAACAACTCAAGCACACTAAAGACACTAGTGGATATATATACTTAAAGCAACACCAAATTATCACAAGTTCACTAAGGACGTTGTATAAAATACAACAAGTGTCCTGTCACGGTCGCCAAATGTTCAATCACAAACTTTATTTAAATTAAAAATATTTGTTCAATCACAAACGAACACAACCGCAGTTGGAGGAATTATAAAGACAATTAAATTAAATAAAGACAATTAAATTACAGAAAATATAAAACTTAAGAAATAATTTTGTGCCATATTGAACCATTGGCCTAATGCGCGCAATCAGCACATTTCGACTCGTGAGAACTTTGTTGCAACAAAGTTTTCATGAAATCGTCGAAATGTGCTAACTATCGTGGATACTCAGTTTAATTGTTGGTGGTTCAATATGGCCTTGTATGGTTCGTGAACCATATAATTATTATACAAAGTTGTTCAGAATGAACAGTATTAAATATGGAAATATTAGAATTAAATATAGAAATATAACATTTTTTTATTTATTTAAATTGGAAAAAAAATCTTTTTTTTGCACTTTTTTTAATTTTTTTATTTGCCAATTTCCTTAGAAACATTTGTAACAACTTTTCCTCAAGTTCAGTTTTGCCGGAATTCGAACCTGGAACCACTGAAGTTTGGAGTGCGCTCTAACCGACTCGCCTATTTCCGGCATTACTCTCAAGCGTCTAAATGTTTGTATATTGCTCAGCAAGTCTTATAAATTGAAGTTTAAAAATCTAAAAATACAAATTTCAATTATATATTGCAAGCGTTGATTTTTTTCTTCTAAAATCCAATCTAAAAATAGAAACTCACAAAAAAACGTTGTTTACTTTCTGCTTCATATAAATTTCAGTTTAGACACAGAAAAATTATGCCTGTGATAGATCAGTGTGAATTTCATATTTCCAATTGGCAGAGGTCGTAGGTTCAAGACTGGCAGGCGGCAATGAAGTTTTTTATTTATAGAAAACATTTAAATACGAGCGTATTGAATTTCTATATGAGATATTGATTTCCAAATATTAAAATATTCAAATCACATTTAAATAAAAAATATTTAATTCTACTATGCGTTTGTTCGCTCAGTGTACATTTCACATTTTTGGTGCTTTATTTTGTAATATTCAGCCAATTATTTATGCAGAATAGTTGTAATTGTGATAATTTTTGATTTTATATTGGTTTTTCTAAATAGTTTTAGCAATTTTAATTGTTTATTTTAGCACCAACAGTGTTGCCGGATATCTCTATCCGCAGAAGAAGAATTCCTACATTTAACTTTTTTCGGGTGTCATTTTGTAACATTCAACAAATGGTTTATGTAGAATAGTTTTAATTGCGAGAAATTTTGATTCTATATTTGATTTTATACCCCCACACTCACTGCGGCAGGGTATACTAACTTTGACACAACGTTTGTAACGCCCATAAGGGGGCGTGTCCGGTATGGAAAAGTATATATATTCTTGATCAGCATCACCGCCGGAGTCAATTTAGCCATGTCCAACTGTCTGTCCGTCCGTCTGTCCGCACGATAGCGGTCGCAGTTTTGGAGATATCGACTTGAAACTTTGGGTACATGTTTTTCTCGTGAATACTGAGATCAAGTTCGAGAATCAGCCAGCCAAATCGGACAAAAACTGGGCGTGGCTCCCATACACCGAAAAAAAAGGTCAACATTTTTCAAATCTTTTTTATTGCTGCATTCGATTGGAAATGTTTAGAAACGCATTTTTGACATGGTCCGAGGTTCCGAAACCATAAGGGTCAAAATAGGCTCTGGAGACCAATTTTTTTTTTTGGTCGATTTGATTGGAAATTTTTAGAAAAGGATATGGTCCGGGTTCCAAAACTATTTAAAGGTGGCTCAAAATGGGGTCTTGAGACCACATAATTTTATGTTCAAGGTACTTCTTCCTACTGTGTGGGGGTATTTCAGCTTCGGTATAGCCGAAGATAGTCCACTCTCTAGTTCTAAATAATTTTACCAATTTCAAAATTTTTTTTTAGTTTGAGTAAAATTGTAGGACAGTGGCAACACACTTGCGTAAAAAAATCAAATCGGCGCAGGTTTCTGCGTTTACGGTTACGTTTGCAGACGCTCGAGTAATCGTTTGTATGGAGTTCGGGTAAGGCAGCTTCGGTCAGCTGTTTGCTTCGCAGGGATTTTACGATTTTACGTCTGGACTAATTGGGCCTTTTATCATGCGTAGAGTTTTGGATTAGAAACGCAGTAATATTTCGATATTTGAGTTTACCGCTGTTCCCCATAGTTGAATACCATATGTCCAGATGGGTTTGAGGATGATGTTGTATATCAGCAGTTTGTTGTTGATTGTTAGTTTGGACTTCATATTTATAAGCCAAAAAAGGCTTCTTAGTTTCAAGCCCAAAGCCTTGCGTTTCATAAATATGTATGTGAGTCTTTCATGTGAGCTTGGTATCAAGGTGTAGTCCCAAATATTTGGCTGCATTCGTCTGAGGTATTTCGATTTGGTTCAGTTTTACTGGAGGACATGTCCCTCGTCTAGTTGTGAAGGTTATTTGGACAGATTTGGTTTCATTTGCTCTGATTCGCCAATCCTTTAACCATTGTGTGATATTGTCAAGACATTTTTGCAATTTAATTAATGCGTATTTTGGATTTGCATCCAGGCTTGCCAACAGGGTCATATTGACCCGGAGACTCCGGGTTTGGAAGTCCGGAAGTCTCCGGCCTCCGGGTTTAGCAGAACTTTCTCCGGGTTTCACAAGTTTTTATAAACAATTTTTTTATATTAATATTTTAAAAGATATAAATCAAATAATGCATTTAATAAACTCTTCTGTTCTAAAATGTGATAAAATTATGTTTTTGTCAAAAACCGGGGGCAATAAACCCTCAATTTCTTACTATGGTGGATAATATGTATTAAGCTATTGACCTGCCAAGATGACGCAACATTTTCGGATTCGACAACCACAAAGGAAGGACTGGATAACCACGAAAGACGGTCTATGTGAGCAAATCTCCAACACTTTAGCCTAACCGAACCCTTAGGCCATACAACATTTTTATTGGTTTGGGACCATTTCAAAACCCGTTACACCAGGGACTAACCCTGGATAAAATTTTGTTTAAGAATACTGAAGAAAAAATATAAAATGCAAACAAAATTAAAATCAACAACAACACCGTTTTTCTTTTATTCTTTTATTTTTCATTAAATAAAAGTAAATCAAAAAATAATAAAAAAAAAAATAATTTTGCAAAAGAAAATCCGAAGGGGAGTTTATGAAAAAAAGATTCATTCTAAAAGCGACGTATTGTGTTAATATATTTTTGGTTTTATTGCATATCTAATTACAAAAGAACATTTTTTTAAAACTAAACAGAAGTATTTGCTTATTGTTTTTCAAATAAACCTCAAACTGTGTTGAAATATTTTATTCAAATATATGTCTTTTTGGATTGGAGAACGACAGTTTATATCTAATTGAGAAAAAACCTTTATGAATAATTTGGGGTCATAATCTTTTTTGGTACACGAAAATTTTCAATTAAAAAATACATACTGAGCTCTGTTAAATTTCAAAATTTGTTTGTATTATTTTAGAAATTTAGGAGGGTTAAGTTTCATAACAATTTTATACCTTTTTCTATTGGGGGTTCGAACACCCCGAACCTCCCCCCTGGTTACGTCCCTGCGTAACACCTTGTACACCTTCAATAATATGTTCATTTTTTCACCATTGAGTCATATTTGAATTAAATTATATTGCATACAGAACAACTATAATTTCAAAAAAGTATGGTATATATTCATGATGCAATAATAAGAGATTCATGTTAAAATAACATGAAGTATTTTTGGTATATCTAAGTGACCAAATTGACTTTGGAGTAGGGAATATTTCAGAAGGCATAATTTCGATATGATAATTTTGGAAATTTACGATGGAATGGTGGGTAAATTACGAAATAAAGTTAACGTATACCCACAAAATTGGTTGAATTTTGGTTAATCTAACTAGATTTTTCGATTTCCTAGAAATTTTCATAGGTCTTACAAAACAAAATTTAGTTTTTTGAATCTCCGGGTCTGAGTTCTTCGAAAGTTGGCAACCCTGTTTGCATCGACGGCAAGCGCAGCAGTATCATCTGCAAATACAATATTGGGCCCATAATGCTACCGTGAGGAACGCCGGCATGTATTTTGTATATTGGTGTCACTTTGTCACCCTTGTTTTACGAAAAAATTTCTGTCGTTGAGATATGACCTAATAAAGGTATAATAGTTGATTGGTAGTGTCTTCTTGATTTTAAATATGCCAGACTCGATCGAACGTCTGTCGAGAAAAGCTGCAGTACAGCATTTTTTTTATCGAAAGCTAAGTTTATTTGTTTAATATGTCTGTGTATTTGCTCGATAGTGCTGTGTTGTTTCTGAAAGCCGAATTGATGCGCTGGTATCAAGTGATTCATTTCGATAATATGCATTAGTCTTTTTAGAAATAAGATCACCATTACTTTTGATGCAATTGGAAGTAAACTAATTGGTCAAAATTCAGTAATTTATTTTAAAAAAATTCTTACGTCATTGTTTAGTTATATCATTTATCTTTAAAATAAGCTATTACTCATGTATGAACGGTTTATTTTATTGCCATTTGCCAAAGTCCTTTTAACTTTACATACTCCATAAAGTAGGTATATTGCTTCTTAAAGGATTTTGGATGCTGAACTATGTGGTGTCCAAAGAAGCTGGATTTAAAACTACAACGCGAAATTGGCCACAATGGTGTACAAAATGGTGGCTAAATTCAGTAGTAGATATTTCTTCGCAATTCTTCAGAGCAATCATTGATTTAAAAAAAAAATTGTTTACCCTTTAAATATTTTTGACATTCGGCCGTACATTCGGCTTCGGCCTTAAATATTGGTCGAAGCCGATTAAACCCGATGGTTTTATTTGGTTTAATCGGCGCTTTAACCTGGCTATAGGATCATACTAATTTGCGCCACTTTCTATTGGGTTGGACAAATCCTTTTACTACAATCGCATTAAAAAGTTGTGTTAAAAAGTAACGGCTTCTTCAGGTAATTCTTTTAAAAACTTAGCAGAAATTAAGTCATATCCTGGAGCTTTGTGTGGATTCAGGTTTTTAATGACAATTCTAATTTCATTTTTGGAAAATTTTTGTATATACAAGTCTATTGGATGAATCTCATCTAATAGTGATATTACTTCTTCTAACACTTTTGGAGGAGCCTCATAATACTTCGCTTAGGTGATTTCCAAATACTTCAGCCTTTTCGCCATCACTTCTGGCCCAGCAGTTATTTTGTTTCCGAATCGGTGGCTTGTGCAGCAAAGGCCTTTTCAGTTTCTGGGTAGCTTTCCACAGTGAATAGTCTGTTACAGTTATTGATGGGCAATGACCGGTCATTTGACCGTCATAATGACGCCATATGACGTCATTGGACCACTGACAGTATTTTTTTTCAATATTTGTAGTTAAAATGAAGTTACTACTTATCATATGCTAAATCAGAGTATTATCTGTTAAATAAAGTAGATACTAAAGTCAAGTAAGAACTTTATTTGACTTTAAATAGCTCCTATCATACCAAATGCCGTTATTAAAAATAATCTCTTAACAGCACATAACGCATCCAATCAATTTTAAAATCAAAGTCAACATAAAAAATTTGTTTAGTAAAAAGTAAATGCAAAAGAAAAATAGTAAATAAAATACCCTGCACATGCGACTACAATACATTCTTAGTTGGTAAATTTCCATTTTAAAATTTTGTTCCAATTCCATTTATTCCGATCAAATTCCATTTTGTTCCAGTTTCATTCCCATTTCGTTCACGACGTAATTTCCAATCAAATACAAGATCAAATTGGTTAAGTATTTCTCAAGATAAAGGAAAATTAAGAAATTTTATGCCTGGCTAGTATGACGATTTTTCGACATTTTATCAAAAATTTTTAGATTTTTTATCGATAATTTTTCGGTTTTTAGCGATAATTTTTCGATAATTTATCGATATTTTATCAATAATTTTTCAATATTTATCGATAATTTCCATTTCCCGATCCATTTCAAAATTTTGTTCCAATCCCATTTTGTTCCGGTCTAATTTCATTTCGTTCCAATTTCATTCCAATTTAGTTCCCGACCTCATTTCCAACCAAATGCAAAAAAAATTTGGCGGCCATTTTGTATAGGAGGTAAGCGTGCTTCGTGTCCGATGTTGCCCATTTCCAATAATGTCCAACCATTCGCCAAAAAAAGAGAAACGCCAAAATTTTGAGTTGATAGCTCGAAAGTTGCGGCAGTTATCGTGCGAAATGACGGACAGACGGACGGACGAATGGACATGGCTTAATCGACTCAGGAGGTGATTCTGATGAAGAATGTATATACTTTTCCATACCGGACACGCCCCCTTCTGGGCGTTACAAACGGTGTGACAAAAACAATATACCCTTTGACACTAGTGTGCAGGGTATAAAAATGGTAAATGTACACTGAAAGAAAAATTTAGTGCATTGGTTTTTAAAATAGAGCTTAAAACCAATTTGTTTAATTTTAAAACACGTGCGTTCAAAACAAATTTTAAAACGCAGTCATTCAATTTTAAAACTTTGTGCTAAAAACCAATTTGCAAGCAAATTTATCAAATTTTAAAACAATTTCATTAAATTTTGAAATTTCTGTTTTCAATTTTAAAAAAAAATTTTCAAATTGAACGAGTCTGTTTTAAAATTAGATTTTAGTACAAAAAAAAAAAAAAAAAAAAAAAAAAAAAAAAAATGCAAACAAAATTAAAATCAACAACAACACCGTTTTTCTTTTATTCTTTTATTTTTCATTAAATAAAAGTAAATCAAAAAATAATAAAAAAAAAAATAATTTTGCAAAAGAAAATCCGAAGGGGAGTTTATGAAAAAAAGATTCATTCTAAAAGCGACGTATTGTGTTAATATATTTTTGGTTTTATTGCATATCTAATTACAAAAGAACATTTTTTTAAAACTAAACAGAAGTATTTGCTTATTGTTTTTCAAATAAACCTCAAACTGTGTTGAAATATTTTATTCAAATATATGTCTTTTTGGATTGGAGAACGACAGTTTATATCTAATTGAGAAAAAACCTTTATGAATAATTTGGGGTCATAATCTTTTTTGGTACACGAAAATTTTCAATTAAAAAATACATACTGAGCTCTGTTAAATTTCAAAATTTGTTTGTATTATTTTAGAAATTTAGGAGGGTTAAGTTTCATAACAATTTTATACCTTTTTCTATTGGGGGGTTCGAACACCCCGAACCTCCCCCCTGGTTACGTCCCTGCGTAACACCTTGTACACCTTCAATAATATGTTCATTTTTTTCACCATTGAGTCATATTTGAATTAAATTATATTGCATACAGAACAACTATAATTTCAAAAAAGTATGGTATATATTCATGATGCAATAATAAGAGATTCATGTTAAAATAACATGAAGTATTTTTGGTATATCTAAGTGACCAAATTGGCTTTGGAGTAGGGAATATTTCAGAAGGCATAATTTCGATATGATAATTTTGGAAATTTACGATAGAATGGTGGGTAAATTACGAAATAAAGTTAACGTATACCCACAAAATTGGTTGAATTTTGGTTAATCTAACTAGATTTTTCGATTTCCTAGAAATTTTCATAGGTCTTACAAAACAAAATTTAGTTTTTTGAATCTCAGGGTCTGAGTTCTTCGAAAGTTGGCAACCCTGTTTGCATCGACGGCAAGCGCAGCAGTATCATCTGCAAATACAATATTGGGCCCATAATGCTACCGTGAGGAACGCCGGCATGTATTTTGTATATTGGTGTCACTTTGTCACCCTTGTTTTACGAAAAAATTTCTGTCGTTGAGATATGACCTAATAAAGGTATAATAGTTGATTGGTAGTGTCTTCTTGATTTTAAATATGCCAGACTCGATCGAACGTCTGTCGAGAAAAGCTGCAGTACAGCATTTTTTTTATCGAAAGCTAAGTTTATTTGTTTAATATGTCTGTGTATTTGCTCGATAGTGCTGTGTTGTTTCTGAAAGCCGAATTGATGCGCTGGTATCAAGTGATTCATTTCGATAATATGCATTAGTCTTTTTAGAAATAAGATCACCATTACTTTTGATGCAATTGGAAGTAAACTAATTGGTCAAAATTCAGTAATTTATTTTAAAAAAATTCTTACGTCATTGTTTAGTTATATCATTTATCTTTAAAATAAGCTATTACTCATGTATGAACGGTTTATTTTATTGCCATTTGCCAAAGTCCTTTTAACTTTACATACTCCATAAAGTAGGTATATTGCTTCTTAAAGGATTTTGGATGCTGAACTATGTGGTGTCCAAAGAAGCTGGATTTAAAACTACAACGCGAAATTGGCCACAATGGTGTACAAAATGGTGGCTAAATTCAGTAGTAGATATTTCTTCGCAATTCTTCAGAGCAATCATTGATTTAAAAAAAAAATTGTTTACCCTTTAAATATTTTTGACATTCGGCCGTACATTCGGCTTCGGCCTTAAATATTGGTCGAAGCCGATTAAACCCGATGGTTTTATTTGGTTTAATCGGCGCTTTAACCTGGCTATAGGATCATACTAATTTGCGCCACTTTCTATTGGGTTGGACAAATCCTTTTACTACAATCGCATTAAAAAGTTGTGTTAAAAAGTAACGGCTTCTTCAGGTAATTCTTTTAAAAACTTAGCAGAAATTAAGTCATATCCTGGAGCTTTGTGTGGATTCAGGTTTTTAATGACAATTCTAATTTCATTTTTGGAAAATTTTTGTATATACAAGTCTATTGGATGAATCTCATCTAATAGTGATATTACTTCTTCTAACACTTTTGGAGGAGCCTCATAATACTTCGCTTAGGTGATTTCCAAATACTTCAGCCTTTTCGCCATCACTTCTGGCCCAGCAGTTATTTTGTTTCCGAATCGGTGGCTTGTGCAGCAAAGGCCTTTTCAGTTTCTGGGTAGCTTTCCACAGTGAATAGTCTGTTACAGTTATTGATGGGCAATGACCGGTCATTTGACCGTCATAATGACGCCATATGACGTCATTGGACCACTGACAGTATTTTTTTTCAATATTTGTAGTTAAAATGAAGTTACTACTTATCATATGCTAAATCAGAGTATTATCTGTTAAATAAAGTAGATACTAAAGTCAAGTAAGAACTTTATTTGACTTTAAATAGCTCCTATCATACCAAATGCCGTTATTAAAAATAATCTCTTAACAGCACATAACGCATCCAATCAATTTTAAAATCAAAGTCAACATAAAAAATTTGTTTAGTAAAAAGTAAATGCAAAAGAAAAATAGTAAATAAAATACCCTGCACATGCGACTACAATACATTCTTAGTTGGTAAATTTCCATTTTAAAATTTTGTTCCAATTCCATTTATTCCGATCAAATTCCATTTTGTTCCAGTTTCATTCCCATTTCGTTCACGACGTAATTTCCAATCAAATACAAGATCAAATTGGTTAAGTATTTCTCAAGATAAAGGAAAATTAAGAAATTTTATGCCTGGCTAGTATGACGATTTTTCGACATTTTATCAAAAATTTTTAGATTTTTTATCGATAATTTTTCGGTTTTTAGCGATAATTTTTCGATAATTTATCGATATTTTATCAATAATTTTTCAATATTTATCGATAATTTCCATTTCCCGATCCATTTCAAAATTTTGTTCCAATCCCATTTTGTTCCGGTCTAATTTCATTTCGTTCCAATTTCATTCCAATTTAGTTCCCGACCTCATTTCCAACCAAATGCAAAAAAAATTTGGCGGCCATTTTGTATAGGAGGTAAGCGTGCTTCGTGTCCGATGTTGCCCATTTCCAATAATGTCCAACCATTCGCCAAAAAAAGAGAAACGCCAAAATTTTGAGTTGATAGCTCGAAAGTTGCGGCAGTTATCGTGCGAAATGACGGACAGACGGACGGACGAATGGACATGGCTTAATCGACTCAGGAGGTGATTCTGATGAAGAATGTATATACTTTTCCATACCGGACACGCCCCCTTCTGGGCGTTACAAACGGTGTGACAAAAACAATATACCCTTTGACACTAGTGTGCAGGGTATAAAAATGGTAAATGTACACTGAAAGAAAAATTTAGTGCATTGGTTTTTAAAATAGAGCTTAAAACCAATTTGTTTAATTTTAAAACACGTGCGTTCAAAACAAATTTTAAAACGCAGTCATTCAATTTTAAAACTTTGTGCTAAAAACCAATTTGCAAGCAAATTTATCAAATTTTAAAACAATTTCATTAAATTTTGAAATTTCTGTTTTCAATTTTAAAAAAAAATTTTCAAATTGAACGAGTCTGTTTTAAAATTAGATTTTAGTACATTGTTTTAAAATTTGAAAAACTACGTTTTAAAATTTGTTTTTAGCGCACGTGTTTTGAAATTAAACAAATCTGTACAAAGCTCTATTTTAAAAACCAAATCGTTCAATTTTAAAACATTTCCCTCTCAGTGTAACATTGACGAATTTCTTTGTCGTGTTTTATTCGGTGTAGCAAATTTTGGTTTTTGTAGAATTCAGATTTCCTGTCCAAATTAATAAATAAAATGTTTGTAAGACATTTTTTCATAAAGTATTTCTTCGGTCATAAAATGGTTATAAAGGTTTTTGTCATTGACCGTCATCTGTGCAGAAGTCACATGACCGCTGCACATCACTAGTTACAATTGTAATCTTTTGGGTCTAAGTACCAAAAAAATGATTCTGAGATATAACAAAAAAGTTGAATAACGCAATTAGTGCAGAATTACATAAAAACGAAGAATACAACAAATTTTTGAGGATTTTACTCGGATTCTGCGTGAAAAAATTCATAAAAAACAGCTTTAGTCTCTCATTTGACCAAACAAATTTCGATTTGAAAAAAATTACGCCCTTTTACAAGAGCAAAAAAAAAATATGTTCACAAAAAACGGGTTGTAGAACTGAACATTTTCTATAAAACCTTTTTAAAACTTTAAAAATCGGGTTTGCTATTCAAAAGATCCAAACTGGAGTTACAGGCAATATTTGTATTGGATATGCCCTTTATAACACAGAAATCTATGAAGTCTGTCATTTTTTTTACTATCGGTAGGCCTGACGAGATTGCGTTAATATTTTGTTTTTGTAACGCTGACAAAAGTTGGCGGCCTTTCGATGTTATTAGACGTGATCCCCATTAAGTGTGTTTAGCGTTATATTCCCCTCCAGCAATAAACTATTTCCGTATCAGAAAAAACTCTTCATATGTTTCGGTCTTTATGGAATATTTTGGTGGGCTATATACAGCTGTTACAGTCAGCGATCCTATCCAATCATTCACCACTATGACTACAAGTAGTCTGTATTTCATTTGTGTACAGGCCCTCCGTCAAAGAGGTGGGGTTTCCGGTGTTAACCCCCCCCCCCCCCTATGGAGATTGCAAAAACAAATATACTCTATTGTAAAATTTTGTTTGGTTTTCAAATTCGAATTCATTGTAAAAATCTTTACTTGAAAATATATGCAGAGAATTCCATTTTATTCAGGCGATACAGGGAAATGAGAATATTGTGGGTTTGATTCGAAGTACTGAATTGGTCGAAATTCTATTCGTTTTGAGAAAATCGTGTTAGAAGTTTTGGAACTTCATTAACTCCAACTGAGCTGTAATTGAGCTGTAAATTGGGGTTATTCAAACATTTATCTACACTGCAAAGTTTTTTTTTTTTTTTATTTAACATTTTGTTTATTCATTTAAATAAGTTATTTGAGATATAACAATAAGATTTCAGGAAGGATTTCAAAATTTCACTTAATTGTCCATTGAGTTGGGCATGATATGTCTAATATATGGGGAATACATTAGTTTCGCTTATGACGTGAGGGATTCAGCGGTCTTAGCAGGTTTCTAGCTAGAATGTTTGGGTGAAACATGAGCTTATGCCTGTACTTCGTGGTAAATTTCGGGATTTCGTCTTTGACTTCAAGTATATTCAGGTCTCTGTGGATGTTAGTGTTTTTTTATATACCAAGGGGCTCTAACAATTTGTCTCAGGATTTTAAATTGGACTCTCTGGAGTTTTTCCACGTTCGAGGGCTAGGCAGTACACCAGAACTCAATTCTCTATGTCCATATGGGTTTTATTATACTCTTGTATATTTGGATTGTAATAGACCGATTTTTGGCTAAGCGAAGGTGCATGCAAGTTGGTGGCCTGGTCATAACTCGTCGGTGGGGTGGATCTTGCTTACCAATGTAGTTTTCCAGTTAGGAATCAATTTACATAATAATTATATTCATGCACAATTTATATAGGTTAGGTTAGGTTAGGTTAGAGTGGCGGCTATACGCTTCACATAGACCAATATGGTCCATAGTGCTACCACGACGCTCTGTTTTACTCGAAGTCAGCAGTTCTATCTTCATGGTTCTTATCCAAACCAAATGTTTTGGTCTGCATCGCGAAGTGTTTCAGTTGAGAAAGTTGCAGAGTAGTAATCCCCATTAACGAGTTAAAAAAGGCTTTTCCCAGTATCCTGAGCCTGGTTCTAGCTAGGGCCGGACAAAAACATAGCAGGTGTTCCAATGTCTCCTCTTCTTCCGATTCATTGCAGTTCCGACACCAGTTGTTAGACACTAAACCCATCCTAAAGGCGTGATGGCCAATAAGACAGTGTCCCGTTACAACTCCTACTATTAGTCTGCATTCTTCACGTCCTACTATACCAACACAAAGTTGACGCTGGAGTCTTTCTAGCCATTGTTTCCAGAGCCTTCCACTAGACTAACACCCCATAAAGTAGGATTGGTCTTACTATAGAAGTGTATATCCAGTATGTCACTTGCGGATCTAAACCCCATGTTTTTCCGAACATTTTTTTACACGCATAGTAGGCGTTATATGCCTACTATTAGAGAAAAATACTTAAAATAACTATTGTCAACGTTGAAACAAAGTTGATCTATTTTAAATCAAGGACTGGCAAATTTAATATAAATTGGAAAATTTTTGAAATAATCGGAAAACAACTTTAAAATAAGTTTGTTTATTTTTGAATTTAAGTTTTAAATTGAAAACAAGTTTGTTCGTAGTTGTTTCTAAAATTTCCAACTTTTCCAGACTTTACATTACGTTTCTACTTGTTTTAAGGTGGTTAATTTTGATTTTAGGTTGTTTTTTCTCTGGGTGTACATTCTGCGTATTGAAAACAAGATCTGGAACTATGTCCCCTAGTTTACCATTCTGGAGTATTTATACCAATCGGTTTTTCGGTATTTCTGAAGTCTTTCTCTTTAGATACAATTTCAAAACTGATTGTAAAATCTATATAATTGTGATCTGAAAAGTAGGTTCCCCACCGCGATTTCCTATGCTGAGATTTGTTGAATTTATAAAATTTAGGAGTGACTCACCTCTTTCGTTGGTATCTTCGCTGCCCCAAATGTAGTTGTGTGCATTGGCATCACTACCTATTATTAGGTTAGCCTGAGATTTTTCTACTTCTTCCACCAGTTTGCGGAGGTCAGCAGGTGGAGCGTCTCGATCGTGTGCCATGTAGGATGATGCAATCAGCAGTGTCCTGCCTTGCTTATTCCTGCATTGAACTGTTGTTAAATCATTTGTACTGTAGTGTGTTTTTAAAAAGATATTGAGGTTATTTTTAGCCAAAATGGCGGAACGCTTCTTACCTTTAAGTTGTGTATAAAATAAATTAAAGTTGTGTGACTCCAGGCCCTTTATCACGCCACTTGCGTCAACCCAGGACTCCTGGATGAGAGCCACATCGTATCACCCCTCATCAAGGGTTTAATGTAGGACGGCAGAAGCCGCACTATTATGGTGTAGATTTATCTGAATAAACCTCATCACACACAATGTTGGGCACGACGCACAGTGATTTGTCCCATAGACAAAATTCAGAAAGTTTGATGTCATCAATTATATAAAATATGGTATTTTTGGAAAGGTAATGCATTGACTAAAAAGAATATGAACTTTTTTGTTTCATTAAAGTTTTTTGACGTCCGTGGATTATTTTCAAATTAGGGAAATTTGATAACAAATGCTGGAACAAAAAAATTTATTTTTGATAACTTGCCGAAAAAAGTTGCCCAAAAGGCATTTTTGGCAAGAATGATACAAACTTTACTTTTTTATAAATATTATTACTGTATAAAAAAATGAAAAATGAAATAGTTGTCATTAAACTTCGATGTAAAAATTTGTGAGTACCATGAAAAAAAAGTTTTTCAAGTAAAAAACAAAAAAAAACCCAAAAAATTATGGATTGTAAAAAAAAAGTGCGTAAAAGTTAGTGAACATTTTTTTTTTTTTTTAAGTTTAATGTGTTTTCTTTCAGAAAAAAAAAAGAATTTCACCATTTTTTACCAAAAATTGTTATTTTGTAAATGCCTAAAATTACGATTTTATATCAAAAAAACTTTTCAAAAAGTTCATAATGTAAACAAAATGGTAAAATGTGATGAATGTATGTACTTTTATTAATATATTGATATTAATGTATGTATAGTAACTAAAAGCTCAATTGAAATATTGTTGATCCAATGTGATTTAATTTTTCTCTATTTTACTCTTCTCTCTTCTTCCTATTGACTAAGGCGGTCAATACCGAATGGTTTTGGCAATCCCGGGTTCTCCAGATTTTTCAGGATTTCTTGGGGGTTGTTACTTTACCAAGCAATGCACATGATAAACAAATAAAAAAATAAAAAATGTGCCAGAATTATTAAAATTGAGAATACAGGTGAAATTTATGGTAAAAGTGAATACGTCACTTCGACAAAAGTACACTATCAAGTACACCAATCCGTGAATACCCCTAATAGTAGAATATACATAATATAATATAGTATAATATACATTTTTCTTTACAAAGTGTTCAAGATTATAAAAATGTATTGATCTTTTCAATAGTTATAATATTAAATTTATTAAAAAGATTTGCATTAATGTACCTGCTAAACTACAACTGCTAGCCAAAAACGGTTACCAAATTTGAAATCAGCTAATCAAGAACCACTAGAATCCGTTATTAAAGCTAAGAAACCTTTTTCGAAATATAATTGTAGAGTATTATTATATGCATAATAATTAAATAAGAAAATCAAGCTTACAATTCTGGATTTATTCAAAAACTATAAAAGTTACAGAAAAACCGATTACATTTTTGAAATCAGCGGGCCAAAATACATTTACAAACTTAGTTTCAATTAATTCAGAATACTCCTTCGATTTTTGTCCCAAGCTCATATGGAGACAAATCACTGTGCGACTGTGGCATTCAGCTCATCGTGCGTTTCGTCATCCGTGGCACTAAGCTCACCCATGGATTCCTCATTCCCTATTGCAATTCTTGTCGCGGCCTCGGTGATTGATTCAATTCCCAAGTCTTTTTCACCTCGTCTGCTGTTAGTCTATGATCGTCCCCGTCCGTTGGGTCGCGTTTCTTCAAACGCATGTAGACGCTACCCAGGCCCCATGCCATCTTTCCCACCCGTGGTTAGAGCAGATCCTCAGCCTCCTTATTTATCTGAAGAATGAGGATCTGCCCCCCCCCTACCTCTGGTCCCGATAGTTTTTTCAGTCGTCCGTCGGTATGTCTCTGTTCTGTCTTTGGAGTAGTTTGAGCATCGTGTCGGTTGGAAGATGTCTCGGAAAAACGATTTTCGCCTTCGGTGTTATCGGTATCTGACTTTTTTCAACTATTTCCAGATTCGCGCCCTCCCATAGTTCACCCAAGTCCTTTACAGTTTATGTACACCACTCTAACGAGAACTGGTCCCTGCAACTTATGATTTTGACGCCTTGAAACCAACCCGTACCATCAAAAGTGGGCATTGCCTTCTCCTCGTCAGCACTCATAAGTTCCACAAGTTTTTGTAGTAGCTTAGCCTCCACAAGCATCCAGTTTTCACGGGTCATTTGACCATTTGGATCCTTACGGTCCACCAGGGCCACTACGAGGTGATCTTTCAAAATGTCACTAAATGTTTTTTCCCCAGACCATACGCTGGGCGACAATTTATATAACTTTATTTATTTTTGTGGTAGCAAAGACAGGCATAATAAAAAAAACGAAGGTGGAAATAATATAACTAATGCAAGAAAATCAAATGAAAACAGAAAACGGAGGTATTGAGAAAAGTGATTAGCAAAACAAAGAAAAGCAAAAAAAAAAATAAATTAAAAAAACCCAAAACTGCACTACCTAAATAGAAGCATCTTGTTGTGGCTTCGTCTGCTCTCCTTATCCCAACCATAACGCAGAGTAACATGTTCTCTTACCATACCCGACCATATTTAACTAACGTTCAACCATTTTCAATTCCGCAAGACAATACTAACAATTTTACTCTTTATTCATTTTATTTATTCAATTCAAATGAGGGGGGGGGGGGGGGGAGGAAACACTAAAATTTCCTTCCATGATCTCGTCATTCGTGAAAATTAACCGTTACGGTTATATTCTTATTTTTTTATGTATCCAAAAAAAATTAACTCTTATAATTGGCCAAAAGTTTATATGAAGAAAAAAATTTTGAAAAAATGGTGAATTTACATGTTAATAAGAAAATGAAGTAACAGTTAGAAATTCAAATCAAAAGTATAATGAACCTTATAATTATGTATTAGATATTCCTACCATTACACTTACAATTCTAAATTTTTAATTTTATTTTAATCAAGAAGTTCACATTTTTGTCACACTTTCTTTTTTTTTTTTTTTGTTTTCCACTTTTTTCAAAAATATTTCCATAAGATTTTTACTTTACTTTTAATATTAAAACTTTTGAAACCATAAGCATTTTACTAATAACATTTTAAACTTTTAAAGATTTCAATTGATATTTTAAATTTAATATTTTAATTTTTAGAAATTTGAGCATTTTTTTAAACAAATCTTTAGCATGTTAATCCATTTTAATTAATTTTAACTTGTTTGTTTTGATGTTCTCTTTCAACTTTTTATTTTCTTTTTTTTTTCTTTATATTATTTTGATTGCACAAGAACTTCTCAAGACTCAAGTAATTTTATATAGATGAAATCGAGCAGAATTTTATGGCGTGCGTTTCGCAACCGCGCGGAACTGATCTGTCGTTAGACTGATTCCATTTATGCGGAGAAATGCACAGCAATGCAATGATGTTTACGCTGGATCTGGGGGGGCAAGGAAATAACTAGTAAGAAAATCAAAATTAGAGCAAGATTAAGAAACCTTACCGGTTGATAGTATTCTTAGTGAAAAGGTTATGGTAACCTGTGATGAAAATTGTGCCACACGCCAACTAAAAATTGGACAAATTTATGGGCAGTTCCAAATTAAACAATTTTTTTTCCTTTATTGTAGTGTTTATAAAATTTACACTAACTATTTCTCAAAAAAATTACATTTTATGCGAGAAAATAACTTATATATATTATAAATTTAAACGCTATCAATTGCATGAGGGAAAATATAGTAATATAGCCCGGTTTTATGACTACAAATAATACAAATTTTATATTTGCTTAAAATTATATCAACAAATTCGTGTGATCATTATTCCAATTTGAAATTGTAATTTTGAAAAAGTAGATTTTTAATTATTCTTTTGAATTCTAGTATATTGGTACATGCTTTAACATTTTCGCGTAACTTATTATATATTCTTAAACCATAACTGCGTATTGAATTTGAGCTTCTTTCAGTCTTAAAGAACATACTTGTTATATTTCTTATATTTCGTAAACTATTTATTGAAGTTTCTGTGCAGTTTAAATCAAGATTATGTTTCATCAAATTATTCTTATTCAAACAGCTACCAAAGTTTGAATAATATTCATTTTTTAACATCCAATCTGGTTTCGTAAAGATTCACAGTAAATGTTCTTCTGGGAAGTGACAAAATACTTTTAATTATTTTATTTTGCAATCTTTGTAGTTCGCTAATTTTTTGTTCGGAGGAGCGATTCCAAATTGGATGTAAATAATCTATTTGTGACATAAAATACGATTCATAAAGCAACCATAAATGTTTCTTTGGAATATAATTTCGGTTTCGGTTTCGATATATTGCAAAATTAAGCGGAATCAATTTTAATTTCAATTTATTTATATGTTCAATCCAGTTTAAATTAGAATCAAACCACATTCCTGAATACTTCAACTCTAGTAATCAATACATTATTAAAAACAATACCCGGAAACTCATAAATACTCGGTATTGGCTTAAAATTTTTAAAAATAATAAAATTAGTTTCTGCTAAATTAATTTTTAGCAAATTATTGTCAAGCCATTGATTAATTTTTTTAAATCTTCGCTTATAACTATGATTAATTCTTCCAATGAATCCGTTGAATACATAAAAGTCCCATCATCTGCAAAAATTGCGGAGTTCCTCTTAAATCCAATTTAACTATATTATTTATATAAATTAAAAATAGGGTAGCAGCTAGTTTCGACCCTTGTGGCACTCCTGTTGTTAATGTTCTTGTAGAACTTTTTGTTTTATTAATTTGAACAAATGGTTCTCTATTAGATAAAAAGTAGAGACCGACCGTTTTCGGTTTTTCGGCCAAAAAAAACTTTTTCGGCCGTGTTTTGGATTCGGCCGAAAAATAAAATATCGTTTTCGACCGAAATTTCGATATTTCCGCCGAAAATTTCGGTTTGATACAAAAAATGTAACAAATAAATAACAAAGATTACACAGATCGACAAAACTGAACTTTTTATAACCCTTATATTAACTTGCTTTGGGTGGACTATTTATATATATATATCTATATCCTCAAATCTGCGGCGACCTTTTTCATACACTTCCACTTGAGCTAGGGAGCTCGGTCAATACCGAATGGTTTTGGCAATCCCGGGTTCTCCAGATTTTTCAGGATTTCTTGGGGGTTGTTACTTTACCAAGCAATGCACATGATAAACAAATAAAAAAATAAAAAATGTGCCAGAATTATTAAAATTGAGAATACAGGTGAAATGTATGGTAAAAGTGAATACGTCACTTCGACAAAAGTACACTATCAAGTACACCAATCCGTGAATACCCCTAATAGTAGAATATACATAATATAATATATTATAATATACATTTTTCTTTACAAAGTATTCAAGATTATAAAAATGTATTGATCTTTTCAATAGTTATAATATTAAATTTATTAAAAAGATTTGCATTAATGTACCTGCTAAACTACAACTGCTAGCCAAAAACGGTTACCAAATTTGAAATCAGCTAATCAAGAAAATATAGTAATATAGCCCGGTTTTATGACTACAAATAATACAAATTTTATATTTGCTTAAAATTATATCATTTTTGAAATCAGCGGGCCAAAATACATTTACAAACTTAGTTTCAATTAATTCAGAATACTCCTTCGATTTTTGTCCCAAGCTCATATGGAGACAAATCACTGTGCGACGGTGGCATTCAGCTCATCGTGCGTTTCGTCATCCGTGGCACTAAGCTCACCCATGGATTCCTCATTCCCTATTGCAATTCTTGTCGCGGCCTCGGTGATTGATTCAATTCCCAAGTCTTTTTCACCTCGTCTGCTGTTAGTCTATGATCGTCCCCGTCCGTTGGGTCGCGTTTCTTCAAACACATGTAGACGCTACCCAGGCCCCATGCCATCTTTCCCACCCGTGGTTAGAGCAGATCCTCAGCCTCCTTATTTATCTGAAGAATGAGGATCTGCCCCCCCCCTACCTCTGGTCCCGATAGTTTTTTCAGTCGTCCGTCGGTATGTCTCTGTTCTGTCTTTGGAGTAGTTTGAGCATCGTGTCGGTTGGAAGATGTCTCGGAAAAACGATTTTCGCCTTCGGTGTTATCGGTATCTGACTTTTTTCAACTATTTCCAGATTCGCGCCCTCCCATAGTTCACCCAAGTCCTTTACAGTTTATGTACACCACTCTAACGAGAACTGGTCCCTGCAACTTATGATTTTGACGCCTTGAAACCAACCCGTACCATCAAAAGTGGGCATTGCCTTCTCCTCGTCAGCACTCATAAGTTCCACAAGTTTTTGTAGTAGCTTAGCCTCCACAAGCATCCAGTTTTCACGGGTCATTTGACCATTTGGATCCTTACGGTCCACCAGGGCCACTACCTTTCAAAATGTCACTAAATGTTTTTTCCCCAGACCATACGCTGGGCGACAATTTATATAACTTTATTTATTTTTGTGGTAGCAAAGACAGGCATAATAAAAAAAACGAAGGTGGAAATAATATAACTAATGCAAGAAAATCAAATGAAAACAGAAAACGGAGGTATTGAGAAAAGTGATTAGCAAAACAAAGAAAAGCAAAAAAAAAAATAAATTAAAAAAACCCAAAACTGCACTACCTAAATAGAAGCATCTTGTTGTGGCTTCGTCTGCTCTCCTTATCCCAACCATAACGCAGAGTAACATGTTCTCTCACCATACCCGACCATATTTAACTAACGTTCAACCATTTTCAATTCCGCAAGACAATACTAACAATTTTACTCTTTATTCATTTTATTTATTCAATTCAAATGAGGGGGGGGGGGGGGGAGGAAACACTAAAATTTCCTTCCATGATCTCGTCATTCGTGAAAATTAACCGTTACGGTTATATTCTTATTTTTTTATGTATCCAAAAAAAATTAACTCTTATAATTGGCCAAAAGTTTATATGAAGAAAAAAATTTTGAAAAAATGGTGAATTTACATGTTAATAAGAAAATGAAGTAACAGTTAGAAATTCAAATCAAAAGTATAATGAACCTTATAATTATGTATTAGATATTCCTACCATTACACTTACAATTCTAAATTTTTAATTTTATTTTAATCAAGAAGTTCACATTTTTGTCACACTTTCTTTTTTTTTTTTTTTGTTTTCCACTTTTTTCAAAAATATTTCCATAAGATTTTTACTTTACTTTTAATATTAAAACTTTTGAAACCATAAGCATTTTACTAATAACATTTTAAACTTTTAAAGATTTCAATTGATATTTTAAATTTAATATTTTAATTTTTAGAAATTTGAGCATTTTTTTAAACAAATCTTTAGCATGTTAATCCATTTTAATTAATTTTAACTTGTTTGTTTTGATGTTCTCTTTCAACTTTTTATTTTCTTTTTTTTTTCTTTATATTATTTTGATTGCACAAGAACTTCTCAAGACTCAAGTAATTTTATATAGATGAAATCGAGCAGAATTTTATGGCGTGCGTTTCGCAACCGCGCGGAACTGATCTGTCGTTAGACTGATTCCATTTATGCGGAGAAATGCACAGCAATGCAATGATGTTTACGCTGGATCTGGGGGGGCAAGGAAATAACTAGTAAGAAAATCAAAATTAGAGCAAGATTAAGAAACCTTACCGGTTGATAGTATTCTTAGTGAAAAGGTTATGGTAACCTGTGATGAAAATTGTGCCACACGCCAACTAAAAATTGGACAAATTTATGGGCAGTTCCAAATTAAACAATTTTTTTTCCTTTATTGTAGTGTTTATAAAATTTACCCTAACTATTTCTCAAAAAAATTACATTTTATGCGAGAAAATAACTTATATATATTATAAATTTAAACGCTATCAATTGCATGAGGGAAAATATAGTAATATAGCCCGGTTTTATGACTACAAATAATACAAATTTTATATTTGCTTAAAATTATATCAACAAATTCGTGTGATCATTATTCCAATTTGAAATTGTAATTTTGAAAAAGTAGATTTTTAATTATTCTTTTGAATTCTAGTATATTGGTACATGCTTTAACATTTTCGCGTAACTTATTATATATTCTTAAACCATAACTGCGTATTGAATTTGAGCTTCTTTCAGTCTTGTTATATTTCTTATATTTCGTAAACTATTTATTGAAGTTTCTGTGCAGTTTAAATCAAGATTATGTTTCATCAAATTATTCTTATTCAAACAGCTACCAAAGTTTGAATAATATTCATTTTTTAACATCCAATCTGGTTTCGTAAAGATTCACAGTAAATGTTCTTCTGGGAAGTGACAAAATACTTTTAATTATTTTATTTTGCAATCTTTGTAGTTCGCTAATTTTTTGTTCGGAGGAGCGATTCCAAATTGGATGTAAATAATTTATTTGTGACATAAAATACGATTCATAAAGCAACCATAAATGTTTCTTTGGAATATAATTTCGGTTTCGGTTTCGATATATTGCAAAATTAAGCGGAATCAATTTTAATTTCAATTTATTTATATGTTCAATCCAGTTTAAATTAGAATCAAACCACATTCCTGAATACTTCAACTCTAGTAATCAATACATTATTAAAAACAATACCCGGAAACTCATAAATACTCGGTATTGGCTTAAAATTTTTAAAAATAATAAAATTAGTTTCTGCTAAATTAATTTTTAGCAAATTATTGTCAAGCCATTGATTAATTTTTTTAAATCTTCGCTTATAACTATGATTAATTCTTCCAATGAATCCGTTGAATACATAAAAGTCCCATCATCTGCAAAAATTGCGGAGTTCCTCTTAAATCCAATTTAACTATATTATTTATATAAATTAAAAATAGGGTAGCAGCTAGTTTCGACCCTTGTGGCACTCCTGTTGTTAATGTTCTTGTAGAACTTTTTGTTTTATTAATTTGAACAAATGGTTCTCTATTAGATAAAAAGTAGAGACCGACCGTTTTCGGTTTTTCGGCCAAAAAAAACTTTTTCGGCCGTGTTTTGGATTCGGCCGAAAAATAAAATATCGTTTTCGACCGAAATTTCGATATTTCCGCCGAAAATTTCGGTTTGATACAAAAAATGTAACAAATAAATAACAAAGATTACACAGATCGACAAAACTGAACTTTTTATAACCCTTATATTAACTTGCTTTGGGTGGAGTATTTATATATATATATCTATATCCTCAAATCTGCGGCGACCTTTTTCATACACTTCCACTTGAGCTAGGGAGCTCGGTCAATACCGAATGGTTTTGGCAATCCCGGGTTCTCCAGATTTTTCAGGATTTCTTGGGGGTTGTTACTTTACCAAGCAATGCACATGATAAACAAATAAAAAAATAAAAAATGTGCCAGAATTATTAAAATTGAGAATACAGGTGAAATGTATGGTAAAAGTGAATACGTCACTTCGACAAAAGTACACTATCAAGTACACCAATCCGTGAATACCCCTAATAGTAGAATATACATAATATAATATATTATAATATACATTTTTCTTTACAAAGTATTCAAGATTATAAAAATGTATTGATCTTTTCAATAGTTATAATATTAAATTTATTAAAAAGATTTGCATTAATGTACCTGCTAAACTACAACTGCTAGCCAAAAACGGTTACCAAATTTGAAATCAGCTAATCAAGAAAATATAGTAATATAGCCCGGTTTTATGACTACAAATAATACAAATTTTATATTTGCTTAAAATTATATGAACAAATTCGTGTGATCATTATTCCAATTTGAAATTGTAATTTTGAAAAAGTAGATTTTTAATTATTCTTTTGAATTCTAGTATATTGGTACATGCTTTAACATTTTCGCGTAACTTATTATATATTCTTAAACCATAACTGCATATTGAATTTGAGCTTCTTTCAGTCTTAAAGAACATACTTGTTATATTTCTTATATTTCGTAAACTATTTATTGAAGTTTCTGTGCAGTTTAAATCAAGATTATGTTTCATCAAATTATTCTTATTCAAACAGCTACCAAAGTTTGAATAATATTCATTTTTTAATATCCAATCTGGTTTCGTAAAGATTCACAGTAAATGTTCTTCTGGGAAGTGACAAAATACTTTTAATTATTTTATTTTGCAATCTTTGTAGTTCGCTAATTTTTTGTTCGGAGGAGCGATTCCAAATTGGATGTAAATAATTTATTTGTGACATAAAATACGATTCATAAAGCAACCATAAATGTTTCTTTGGAATATAATTTCAGTTTCGGTTTCGATATATTGCAAAATTAAGCGGAATCAATTTTAATTTCAATTTATTTATATGTTCAATCCAGTTTAAATTAGAATCAAACCACATTCCTGAATACTTCAACTCTAGTAATCAATACATTATTAAAAACAATACCCGGAAACTCATAAATACTCGGTATTGGCTTAAAATTTTTAAAAATAATAAAATTAGTTTCTGCTAAATTAATTTTTAGCAAATTATTGTCAAGCCATTGATTAATTTTTTTAAATCTTCGCTTATAACTATGATTAATTCTTCCAATGAATCCGTTGAATACATAAAAGTCCCATCATCTGCAAAAATTGCGGAGTTCCTCTTAAATCCAATTTAAGTATATTATTTATATAAATTAAAAATAGGGTAGCAGCTAGTTTCGACCCTTGTGGCACTCCTGTTGTTAATGTTCTTGTAGAACTTTTTGTTTTATTAATTTGAACAAATGGTTCTCTATTAGATAAAAAGTGGAGACCGACCGTTTTCGGTTTTTCGGCCAAAAAAAACTTTTTCGGCCGTGTTTCGGAATCGGCCGAAAAATAAAATATCGTTTTCGGCCGAAATTTCGATATTTCCGCCGAAAATTTCGGTTTGATACAAAAAATGTAACAAATAAATAACAAAGATTACACAGATCGACAAAACTGAACTTTTTATAACCCTTATATTAACTTGCTTTGGGTGGACTATTTATATATATATATCTATATCCTCAAATCTGCGGCGACCTTTTTCATACACTTCCACATGAGCTAGAGAGCTCGGTCAATACCGAATGGTTTTGGCAATCCCGGGTTCTCCAGATTTTCAGGATTTCTTGGGGGTTGTTACTTTACCAAGCAATGCACATGATAAACAAATAAAAAAATAAAAAATGTGCCAGAATTATTAAAATTGAGAATACAGGTGAAATTTATGGTAAAAGTGAATACGTCACTTCTACAAAAGTACACTATCAAGTACACCAATCCGTGAATACCCCTAATAGTAGAATATACATAATATAATATGTTATAATATACATTTTTCTTTACAAAGTATTCAAGATTATAAAAATGTATTGATCTTTTCAATAGTTATAATATTAAATTTATTAAAAAGATTTGCATTAATGTACCTGCTAAACTACAACTGCTAGCCAAAAACGGTTACCAAATTTGAAATCAGCTAATCAAGAAAATATAGTAATATAGCCCGGTTTTATGACTACAAATAATACAAATTTTATATTTGCTTAAAATTATATCAACAAATTCGTGTGATCATTATTCCAATTTGAAATTGTAATTTTGAAAAAGTAGATTTTTAATTATTCTTTTGAATTCTAGTATATTGGTACATGCTTTAACATTTTCGCGTAACTTATTATATATTCTTAAACCATAACTGCGTATTGAATTTGAGCTTCTTTCAGTCTTAAAGAACATACTTGTTATATTTCTTATATTTCGTAAACTATTTATTGAAGTTTCTGTGCAGTTTAAATCAAGATTATGTTTCATCAAATTATTCTTATTCAAACAGCTACCAAAGTTTGAATAATATTCATTTTTTAACATCCAATCTGGTTTCGTAAAGATTCACAGTAAATGTTCTTCTGGGAAGTGACAAAATACTTTTAATTATTTTATTTTGCAATCTTTGTAGTTCGCTAATTTTTTGTTCGGAGCAGCGATTCCAAATTGGATGTAAATAATTTATTTGTGACATAAAATACGATTCATAAAGCAACCATAAATGTTTCTTTGGAATATAATTTCGGTTTCGGTTTCGATATATTGCAAAATTAAGCGGAATCAATTTTAATTTCAATTTATTTATATGTTCAATCCAGTTTAAATTAGAATCAAACCACATTCCTGAATACTTCAACTCTAGTAATCAATACATTATTAAAAACAATACCCGGAAACTCATAAATACTCGGTATTGGCTTAAAATTTTTAAAAATAATAAAATTAGTTTCTGCTAAATTAATTTTTAGCAAATTATTGTCAAGCCATTGATTAATTTTTTTAAATCTTCGCTTATAACTATGATTAATTCTTCCAATGAATCCGTTGAATACATAAAAGTCCCATCATCTGCAAAAATTGCGGAGTTGCTCTTAAATCCAATTTAAGTATATTATTTATATAAATTAAAAATAGGGTAGCAGCTAGTTTCGACCCTTGTGGCACTCCTGTTGTTAATGTTCTTGTAGAACTTTTTGTTTTATTAATTTGAACAAATGGTTCTCTATTAGATAAAAAGTAGAGACCGAACGTTTTCGGTTTTTCGGCCAAAAAAAACTTTTTCGGCCGTGTTTCGGATTCGGCCGAAAAATAAAATATCGTTTTCGGCCGAAATTTCGATATTTCCGCCGAAAATTTCGGTTTGATACAAAAAATGTAACAAATAAATAACAAAGATTACACAGATCGACAAAACTGAACTTTTTATAACCCTTATATTAACTTGCTTTGGGTGGACTATTTATATATATATATCTATATCCTCAAATCTACGGCGACCTTTTTCATACACTTCCACATGAGCTAGAGAGCTCGGTCAATACCGAATGGTTTTGGCAATCCCGGGTTCTCCAGATTTTTCAGGATTTCTTGGGGGTTGTTACTTTACCAAGCAATGCACATGATAAACAAATAAAAAAATAAAAAATGTGCCAGAATTATTAAAATTGAGAATACAGGTGAAATTTATGGTAAAAGTGAATACGTCACTTCGACAAAAGTACACTATCAAGTACACCAATCCGTGAATACCCCTAATAGTAGAATATACATAATATAATATAGTATAATATACATTTTTCTTTACAAAGTATTCAAGATTATAAAAATGTATTGATCTTTTCAATAGTTATAATATTAAATTTATTAAAAAGATTTGCATTAATGTACCTGCTAAACTACAACTGCTAGCCAAAAACGGTTACCAAATTTGAAATCAGCTAATCAAGAAAATATAGTAATATAGCCCGGTTTTATGACTACAAATAATACAAATTTTATATTTGCTTAAAATTATATCAACAAATTCGTGTGATCATTATTCCAATTTGAAATTGTAATTTTGAAAAAGTAGATTTTTAATTATTCTTTTGAATTCTAGTATATTGGTACATGCTTTAACATTTTCGCGTAACTTATTATATATTCTTAAACCATAACTGCGTATTGAATTTGAGCTTCTTTCAGTCTTAAAGAACATACTTGTTATATTTCTTATATTTCGTAAACTATTTATTGAAGTTTCTGTGCAGTTTAAATCAAGATTATGTTTCATCAAATTATTCTTATTCAAACAGCTACCAAAGTTTGAATAATATTCATTTTTTAACCTCCAATCTGGTTTCGTAAAGATTCACAGTAAATGTTCTTCTGGGAAGTGACAAAATACTTTTAATTATTTTATTTTGCAATCTTTGTAGTTCGCTAATTTTTTGTTCGGAGCAGCGATTCCAAATTGGATGTAAATAATTTATTTGTGACATAAAATACGATTCATAAAGCAACCATAAATGTTTCTTTGGAATATAATTTCGGTTTCGATATATTGCAAAATTAAGCGGAATCAATTTTAATTTCAATTTATTTATATGTTCAATCCAGTTTAAATTAGAATCAAACCACATTCCTGAATACTTCAACTCTAGTAATCAATACATTATTAAAAACAATACCCGGAAACTCATAAATACTCGGTATTGGTTTAAAATTTTTAAAAATAATAAAATTAGTTTCTGCTAAATTAATTTTTAGCAAATTATTGTCAAGCCATTGATTAATTTTTTTAAATCTTCGCTTATAACTATGATTAATTCTTCCAATGAATCCGTTGAATACATAAAAGTCCCATCATCTGCAAAAATTGCGGAGTTTCTCTTAAATCCAATTTAAGTATATTATTTATATAAATTAAAAATAGGGTAGCAGCTAGTTTCGACCCTTGTGGCACTCCTGTTGTTAATGTTCTTGTAGAACTTTTTGTTTTATTAATTTGAACAAATGGTTCTCTATTAGATAAAAAGTAGAGACCGACCGTTTTCGGTTTTTCGGCCGTGTTTCGGATTCGGCCGAAAAATAAAATATCGTTTTCGGCCGAAATTTCGATATTTCCGCCGAAAATTTCGGTTTGATACAAAAAATGTAACAAATAAATAACAAAGATTACACAGATCGACAAAACTGAACTTTTTATAACCCTTATATTAACTTGCTTTGGGTGGACTATTTATATATATATATCTATATCCTCAAATCTGCGGCGACCTTTTTCATACACTTCCACTTGAAACACTGATAGAACTCCGGTGACAATGCATTCTATTAAATTTTGGGGTCCATCAGAGGCGTAGGGGCCTTGGGGGGCCTCAAACCCCTTTATTTAAACATGGCATAACTTCCAATTCCTTCAAATATCTTTCCTCCTAATATCTTTGCAGATTTTGAATTCACCAAAAACCCTTAATTTTAAATCAAAATTGCTGAAATTAATTTGAAGGAAAATTATTTTCTGCTTTTTAGTCGGTTAAAGGGTTATATTTTAAAAAACTTTTTTTTTACTCTTTTTTTATTGTGTGATAAATATACTTGATAAACAAATTCTTATGTATTTTGCCACGCTGAATACAAAAATAATAATGAAAAAATGCAATTTTTGTCCAATTTGCCCCTTCAATTGATTTCTAAATTCATCTAATTTATAATTTGAACTTAAAATTATCGATTTTAGCCTACTGATACGCTTAATTATGTACAACTTTATTACATTTAAATTCACAATTTTTTCTGTTTCGGCTTCGGTTTTGGCCGAAATTTAAAAAATGAAAATTCTGCCATTTCGGTTTTGGCCGAAAAAAATAACACAAAATTTCGGCCATATCGGTTTCGGTCGAAATGAAAAAAAGCGATTTCGGTCGGTCTCCAATAAAAAGCTTTCGAATAATTTCAGGTCATTGCCACCTATGCCCAATTCAGCTAGTTTTCGGATCATTATTTGCATATTTACAGAGTCGAACGCTTCAGACAAATCAGAGCTACATATTTTTTCTTATCTAGGTTTTCATAGATATATTCTGTGCATGATTTACATGCTGATAAAGTATTCGAATTCTCTATAAACCCAAATTGATTTTTATCAATTATTTTATTTTCTTTCAAAAGGGTTTTTAATCGGTTTAGTATAATATTTTCGAAGATTTTGTCAATTGTACTCAATTTAGTTATTGGCCTATAATTAGAACATAATTCTTTACCTTGTGAATTGGGACTATTGAACCTAATTTTAATTGTTTTGGATACAAGCCACTTTGAAAACATTCATTGATGAATTCAGCCAAAGGTCCGGCTAGATACTCCTTGGACTTAGATAGCGCCTTCCAAAAAGGAAGCTTTTGCTAAGATGCCGAAGGATTAGATCGCTGGGCGTGGCCAATCAACGCCAACCATGTGTCGAAGATGGCGTCCACGGGAAATAAAGCTTAAGATAACTTTAAATTCTAGATCGCCTATTGGTACAAATAGTTCAGTAGTGGAAAGCTTTGTATCATATGGACATCACAATTAGCTTGGATGCCTTTGAGATTAGCCAATTTAGTTACAATTTTTTTTAGTTTAATCTGAGTGATTGTGGATTGAATGTGCTTATGCCATGTGAGTCGGCGATCGAGGTACATTCCAAGATACTTTGTTTCGGAACTTTCCGGGACAACTTGGCCGTTTATATTCAGAGCAGGACACGTGCTTCTTCTTAGGGTGAAGGTTAAGTGACAGATTTTGGATTCGTTGACTTTGATTTTCCATCGTCAATTACTTAGAGAGTCCAAATGTTTTTGCACGTAAAGAGTTGCCATGTCTGGGTTTGAGTGAGAGCACAGGATAGCAGTGTGGTCAGCAAAAGTCGATATAAGAGTTCTATCGCTTTTGGGCATATCTGCAGTATAGAGAATATATAGCTGGGGCGCGAGGACACTGCCTTGTGGTACTTCGTATTTTCGGGAGGCAAAGCTTTTATATTTTACCACAAAGTTTATATTCGTGAGATAGTTTTTAAGTAGGCAGTGCATATAAGCGGGGATAATATGCTGTAATTTGTAAATAAGTCCTTCGTGCTAGACTTTATCGAAGGCCTTGGTGATATCGAGGAAATCAGCGAAGCAGTACTGATTCCATGCCATGCTTTTCGCTGAAGCAAAACTGGTGATCGGGAATCACTTGTTTTTTCGTAATTTTGGGTAAAACAATTTTATTTTTGCCCAATTGCCTCCATAAGTTATTTTTTTAAATAGCGACTGTATTACAAGTATTGTGTGGGATTGGTGTGGATAATGGGATATCTCCAGTTGTCGCGTTCGGGTTGAACACGGTTTTTAGGTGGTTGGCAAAAGCTGCACCTTTTTCTGCATCGCTTCTAGCCCAGTCTTCATTAGGCAGCCGTATGGGAGGTTCTGCCAGTACTGGTTTTTTCTTATTTTTAGCAGCTCGCCAGAGAAAGTAGTTTGTTGATTTTGTAGGTACCTTTTATTTTTTAATAAATGCTCTATGTCCTTTGGGGTACACTTTGTATAGCTGCGAGTTGAGCTATTTGTAATTGGGGCGGGAGAAGCCGCTATAGCCGCTTGAGAAAGCAAGAGTTTGAATTTACTTACAGCATTGTTTATTGCATCTTTCGATTTTAGAGACACATTAGGGATAATGTGAGAGCTTATACAGGGTGGCCCAATTGAACTGCAACCAAATTCAAACTGCTGCAGTTTTCAAACCGCTGGTAGCACAGAGCCCATATTTCGCCAAATGACAGCTGATTTCATTGCTCACAAGCGTGCAAAAGCACGTGCTTCTCGATTGGGTAAAAAAATTAAAAATTGAAATGGAATTTAAACGCAAAAGTGTGATAGGGCTTTATTTGAGCGGAAAATCACAAGTGTCAATTGTTAGAGCCCTCGAACGCCTCAATGTGAATAAATCTTTCGTGTCTCGAACAATAGCACGTTACAACGTTACTGGCAGTGTTGAAAAACGCTATGGTGGTGGTCGGAAAAAGACTGCATCATCGCCAGAAGTTGTTCGCAAAGTGAAGGCTCGGATTAAACGAAATCCTCGACGGAGTGGCAGAAAAATGGCTGCTGAGCTGCACATATCGAAAACAACCATGCAACGAATATTGAAAAAAGACCTCAAAGTGAAGCCTTACAAATTCCAAAAAGCACAGGATCTCACCGATTCTCAAAAAAAAATTAGGCTCGACAGAGCGAAGGAGCTGTTACGCTTGCACGATGGTGGTCAATTACCGAATATCGTCTTCTCTGATGAGAAAAATTTTCCAATTGAGCAATTCGTAAACAAACGAAATGATCGTTTCTACCTTCCAGAAAGGTCATATGAAAATTTGGACATTCGATTGGCTACCAGAAGTCAAGCACCACCGTTTGTGATGGTTTGGGCGGCCGTGACGGTCGATGGCCGATCCCCTTTGGTGTTTTTGGACCGTGGCGTCAAGGTGAATGCGAATGTGTACCGCGAAAGAGTTTTGGAAGGTGCTCTGAAGCCGTGTGCAACCAAACATTTCGGCGAGAGAGAGTGGACGTTTCAACAAGACTCTGCGCCGTCACACACAGCACGCGTCAACCAAGAATGGGTGAAAGACAACGTTCCACACTTCATTTCGTCGAAACAATGGCCCCCACGGTCACCGGATGCAAATCCGCTCGACTTCTCGGCATGGGGCATTTTGCAGGCCAAATATAGTTTCAAATTAAAAAAATAGAGCGTTTTGAAAAGTTGGTGTTCAATTGGGCCACCCTGTATACTTCCGATATTTGAGCCAGTTTGTGAGTTTATTGGTCAATTTATTTGTTGTATTCACCTCCGAGCTTGGCGTGTACTTTATTGTGATTATAGTAGGCGTGTGGTCTGATGAAAGATCTAGAGAAGATTCAAAGGTCAATTGGCTCCGTTTTACAGACATCAGGAGTTTTGCGACTATCAGTTGGCCAGTTAGTTGGCGTGCCAGAGGAGATCTCGTCAAGGCCGAGTCTGTTGACTGTGTTCAACAGGAGCCTGCCCTGGTTATATTAGGCGCGAGCCCCAATATGGTTGTTTGGCGTTGAAGTCGCCGGCAACAAGATACTTTTGTCCAACCCCCCCCAGAGGTTAATTTTTCAGTACAAAATTATTGAAACGATACTCAAATTTAATCGATTTTTCAAGGTTTTATGGAATTGAAATTTTCTTTTCTGATCCTACATTTCTCAAAAACGTGATAGAAAAATTGCCAAGATCCAATGTCTTGTATGACTTAAATGACTTATAATAATCTAGAGAGTGAACTATCTAACTAACATTTTGAGCAATTTATAGGTTATTTTGGAGCCAAAACCTAAATCCAAAATCCGTTTCTAAAAATTTCCAATCGAATCCACCAAAAAAAGATTTGGTCTCAAAACCCAATTTTGACTCATTTTATGTATCCATTTCTGGACATTTCCAATCAAATAGAGCAATAAAAAAATTTGAAAAATGATCCCTTTTTTTGTTGTATACATATGTTTGTCCGATTTAGCTGAACTTTAAAAAATTAATTTTGTATAAAACCCCCCCCACGGGAAATTCCTGCGCACGGGCCTGGTTGTAGTAGAAGACTTTGATTTTTAATCATTTCTTGCATCATATTTTGCATACCAAACATAAATTGGGACATGTTTTGCATCAACATTTGTAGAGTTTGTTCAAGGCTACTACTAGGAGGAGCAGTTTGAATATTTACAGGGACAGAGCCACAGCTTTTTAAGGCGTTGGCGTAGGAAACACTTTGTTGTCTAGTGGTGTTTACAAAAGGTTGACCATCGGGTTGTGGAGGAAAATTTGTGTTTTTCCTTGTTTCCTGTTTTTGAGTCAAGTTTACCGTCTTATTTATAAAACTTTGATAAACTGCGCAGCCTCTATAGTTGGCAGTGTGATAGCCCCCACAATTACTACATTTTTTAATAGTCGAATCTTCTTTTAATTTTGTACACATACCTGTTCCGTGAAGGTCTCCACAAATTACGCACACGCTGGGAAGTGAGCAGTATGACTTTGTGTGGCCATATTCTTGGCCGTTTTACACTGAATCGGATAAACGGCGCTTGTGGGGTTCCCCAATTGTAATTCTGCGGAGCAAAAGATATCGCAGAGAGTATATTGGATGGGGTTCACCTTTTTTAAGAGTTTTTGAGTCGAACTCTAGTTCCACACGGAATAGGGGTTGTGGGACTTTGTTTCGATTTTGTATATTGAATACTGACTTAACATCAAAGCTTTCATGGGTTAGAGAACTAACGTCACATTCTTCAAAAGATTCAATACCTTTCAGTACGACTAAGATGCCTTAGGAGCTTTTGAGCAGGCAAGTGCAGTACCTCTTTTTGAGTTTATCAAAGAGATTGATAATTTCCCTAAAGTTTGGCTCACTATAAATCTGTATTTTCGTTTCATTTATTTTTCCCTTTAGGATGGAAATCACGTGGAAACTATTATCACCAATGTGTTTGGTAATTTCTTTTATGAGCGAATTAAAGTTTCGCTCGCGTAGATATATAGAAGGTGGTTCTTGCGTTTTCGGCTTGGGGGCCGAATTTTTTTCTTCAGCAAGAATCGCAAATCTATTTTGCCCAAGCTCAAGAGACGGTTTATTGGGATTCGTTTTTTGAATTTTAGCTGAGTTCTTATTTCCATTAGAGGGGGACGAAAGACCTCGCTTTGGAAAGTAAATATCAATACCTTTTTGCTTTGTAGGCAATGTGCTGAGTTGATTTGTAGGGCGGGTATTGCCCTTTGCCCTACGGTTAGCGAAAATGGTAGAACGATTAATTGTATCATTTGCATCAGATACGGGGGTGATGCAGAGGGGGATTTGAATGTATTTACTTGGAGTATCTATATGAGAAATAGCTGATACAGAGTAACCTGAGTTTGTGTGTGCAGATAAAACAGGCAGAAGAGAATCCACCTGTTGCAGAGTTTGCCGTGTTGGTAGATGTTGAATGGTATGCTGTTGCTAAATTTGCTGATATTGTTGTATTTGTTGCGGTTGTTGTTGGTGTAATGGCAAATGTTGATGTAATTGCTCTTGTTGCTGCTGTTGCACATATTGTTGTTGTGATAGCTGTTGTTGTAGCAATTGCTATTGTTGTAACAGTGCTTGTTCTTGTAATTGTTGTGGTTGCAGCTGATTCTCCTTATTGGAATCGTTTATAACTACTTTTGAATTAGTGTCATCAAAAGTAGGTGAGTGATTCACCACCATGGCTTTGGCTCACTGGGGTATGATTGAGCTTGGTTTTTCTTGGGACCTCAAGAGGGCGCTGGTGTAAACGTGTAACAAAAGTAGAGCCCGACCGATTAATCGGCTTCGGCATCGGCTTCGGCCGTTATCGGCTGAAAATGCACATTCGGCTTTGGCTTCGGTTTTTCCAAAAAATGGCCGAAGTTTTGGCCGAAGCTTTTCAACTTTTTTTTCTTTATTTTGCGACACTGAAAACCAAAACTAATTTTTTACGATACGATTTTCTAGCCCACATCACATCTAAACGGTCTTACTGATTTTCTTGAGACTTGAATGTAAAATATTGAGTGGATCTCACCTCAAATTGCGTGGCACGGGGTTACAGCTGCCACAAAGTACATCCGTGGACATTTTCTGGGTGGATTACTGAATTTTAAATATAGATTTAGAAGCTTACTACTTGCCCTGATGTCTATATTAAAAGGAGTCCTGGTAAACTGTATGAAATTTCAAATATAGGAGTAGGAGGCTCACGGAAAGATTCTACCTTTTAGAAATGTAGCCCAAATTGCTGCGCCAACATATATGAAAAGCAGTTCTGGTGCTGAAATTCGGGACCAATTTGGTAAAATTTTACATTTAAAGTTCAAAGCTTCACAGGTGGTTTTTACCTTCAACTAGAACATCCTTTGCCCATCACCTGACGCATTTGGGGAGTCCTTAAAAAACAGCTACTTAGTAGGATTTATTCTTTGAAGAATTCTCTACCATTTCTACTAAATTTCCATTATTTTAAGCTTTACTCGTAATTTTTAAAAATAATTTTAAAAAAATCCAATTTTACTTACACGGGATATATGGGATAATCCGAGGCTCCTGTTAGTTTTGACCTAGGAGGCCCAAATTTGTATGTGAATTCTTTTGGTTACTTTTAATATTTGTTTAAATAAATTTTTAGTTCCATAAAAAACTAAATGTGTATTTATATACTCGAATTTGAATGAAAATACACGAACAAACAAGTTTTTAAAGGGTTTTTATTAAAGTATCGGCTTGGGCTTCGGCTTCGGTATAGGCCTTCGGCGTCAGCCGAAGTAATAGGCTGCCAATTGACCTTCGGCATCGGCTTCGGCCTGAAAATGCTTATCGGTCGGGCTCTAAACAAAAGCAGAGATTCGATTGTGTCCGCGATACTCTATATTCGATCGTAAAGCTTTTTTTTTTTTGTTTGTTTAATTTTTTGGGAGAAATATAGCAATAAACGTCACTTTCGTTATATTTTAGTTTGGAGTCTCATTTTACTCAAACAATTGGTAATTTTAAAAAATCAGCCTATACTGCACTTCGTGCTTTCGCGAATCGGGGGAAATTGAGCTTTTTAAGCACATATATTGTTTTCCGTATCGCACTGTAGATTTTTGTTTTGTTTTTATAATATCCGAGAGTATTAAAAAGATTGAACTTCACTTCACTAGAGTTGCCACTTCACTAGAGTTCACTGCAAAGTGAAATGCGTTGTTCATATACACCTAAAGTGTGTAAAACCTTGTAGACACTATTTACACACAAATTTGCGTGTATTTATAAGTAAGAAGTGTTTAAATTTAACACATATAATATGTTTATTTATAGCGAACCATAATGTAATTGTAGCTCAAGAAAGCAGCTAAAAATGTGTAATATTAATCGTGTACTATGTAACGCACTAAATCGTATTCTGTGTGTAATTAAAGCGCGGTTAAACAGCGGAAAACATGTGTTAATTTAACTGTTTTTAAAAATATGTGTTTAAGATTACACACCAAAAGATCGGTTCACTTTGCAGTGTACAAGCTGATAGTTTGGTTTAGTATTTTTATTTATTAGTTATATATTGCAAGTGGGCCGATATGACATTTTATAAATATAAGAAAACCGACGTTCATCTTAGTGTTTACTACTTCAAATGAGCGACATTCACTAGAGTTGTTAAAAAAACACACATGCATGTTAATATAGCATGCCAAAATCTAGAAGGTGTGTTTTTTTATTTATCAAAATAAATACACACATAAAAATGTGTGTTGTGTGTAAGATTACACACTAAATGATAGGTTGCAGTAAGTAATTTGTTCTTGTTAACTTTTTTTCTAAATTCAAAATCAAAATGCTTTTAAAGCTGTGCCTTAATTTATAGTACAAAAATTTGATCTATTTGACAAAAAAGATAGATCGAATAAATAAAAATTTTTTGGTAACCTTATAATGGCAAAAATTTTATAAAATCGATAAACTATTTTTGTGTTTAGTATGACAAAAAAAAAGTTTAAAAAATTATTATTTAAAAAAAATTTTTTGTTCAAAACCCCCGCCATGAAGAAATCCTGGCGGCGGGCCTGTTTGTGTAATAAGCCGTTGATTCGAAATGTTTTATTTTGGTTCTTATTAGAATACCTGTTCCTCCATGTGCAGTACCACCAGGATGTATCGTATAATAAAATTTATAGTTTAGAACAGGGATGATTTTTTTGGTACAATTGTACTTTTTTGGTACAATTTCAAAGACAAAAGTACATTGGTACTACATTGACATTTTCGGTACAATATATGCGAGGATATCGGATTAATAATAAAGTTATTTTACAATTTTTTTTCTGAAATATTTTCGTTGTTTAAGGTTTGTTTCCGGCTCTAAAGTACTTGTCAAACTTCATTTCGAAAAAAGCTAAGAAATTGATAAGTAAATTTTCTTTAACTCGTATCCACTTCGGTAAAATTTTTGTTCCATTTTTTAACGAAATGCGACACGGCCACTCTGTGCCCTCTTCAGAAATTTGTAATTTTTCCAATTTCTTTAGAAAATTTGACATTATCAGCTGTCAAATTTGGATCACTAACCAAAATAGAAAGCAAAAGTAAATGAAGCACAGCGGAAATGATCCAAAAGGTAAAAACGCAATGAAAATTTTTGCTTTGTCATTTGTCAAAAAATTCTGATCTAATAAAATTTTGCAGCATAAGAAACTTGACAAGATTTTTCTTGAGTCGTTTCTTTAGAGTTGGAAACGAAGCTCATCGTTTCATTTATGTAACGGTAAAAGTAACTTCATTTAGTGTAATTTTAGTTTATATTATTAAAACTTCTGTGTTAAAAGCTTCATATATATGTAAGTATGCTTATATATATTAAACTTGTTTACATTTTTGAATATTAATAATTTTTCTGTTCATATCGATACCTTAAAGCACAACTATAAATTTTTTCAAAACTCTTGTAAATGAAAAACAAGTTTTCAAATGGTATGTTTTGTATGGAAATGGGTTTTCATTTCCTTATTTTCAATTACTTTGTAACGAGGTATTTTACCGAGGTTAGGCCAGCGGTGTCCAAAGTCCGTTACAAAATATTTGTTTGATGGGACAACTTCAACAAATGGCAAACTCGTATAAATTTTAGTAATTTCAGATGTTTTATTTTCCTTTTTTTTTCACTTTGTAGATTCTTAGTAACTAGGATTCAATTTACATATCAATTACAATCTCTGCATTCCTGCTTCTCTTGTGCTCCAAATCACAGCCAGATGTCCACCACGTAATTTAAAACCGATCGATAACGTAACCTCCCGAAATCCAATTTTCCCAACCAGAGTCATGAAACTATACCATTACGAATTTCATTTCGTTAATACACGAGTACATTCCCCAAACTAAAAAACTAAATTCGTGAAACTATTCTATTGCGAATTTATTTTCGCTCATACGCGAGTAAATTCTCAAAACTAAAATGAATTTGTAAAAATCAGTAAAGTTTATGGAACAAGGCTACTTTGAATTTATTTTCGCTCACACGCGAGTAAATTCTCCAAACTAAAATTAATTTTGTAAAAGTAAGGAAATTTTGAGAAAACGATGCTGTTCCGAATTTATTTTCGGTCATACGCGAGTAAATTCTTCAAAATAAAACCAAATTTGCAAAAACGATGCTATTTCGAATTTATTTTCGCTCATACGCGAGTAAATTCTCCAAACTAAAATGAATTCGTAAAAATCAGTAAAGTTTAAGGAACTAGGCTATTTCGAATTTATTTTCGCTCACACGCGAGTAAATTCTCCAAACTAAAATTAATTTTGTAAAAGTAAGGAAATTTTGAGAAACGATGCTGTTTCGAATTTTAATTTCGCTCATACGCGAGTAAATTCTTCAAAATAAAACCAAATTTGCAAAACGATGCTATTTCGAATTTATTTTCGCTCATACGCGAGTAAATTCTCCAAACTAAAATGAATTTGTAAAAATCAGTAAAGTTAAGGAACTAGGCTATTTCGAATTTATTTTCGCTCACACGCGAGTAAATTCTCCAAACTAAAATTAATTTTGTAAAAGTAAGGAAATTTTGAGAAACGATGCTGTTTCGAATTTATTTTCGCTCATACGCGAGTAAATTCTTCAAAATAAAACCAAATTTGCAAAACGATGCTATTTCGAATTTATTTTCGCTCATACGCGAGTAAATTCTCCAAACTAAAATGAATTTGTAAAAATCAGTAAAGTTAAGGAACTAGGCTATTTCGAATTTATTTTCGCTCACACGCGAGTAAATTCTCCGAACTAAGAAACTATGCTTTTCAAATTTATTTTCGCTCATACGCGAGTAAATTCTCCAAACTAAAAGAAATTTTGTAAAAATGAGTAGATTTTAAGAAACGATGCTATTTAAATTTATTTTCGCTCAAACGCGAGTAAATTCTTCAAAATAAAACCAAATTTGCAAAACTATGATATTTCGAATTTGTTTTCGCTCATACACGAGTAAATTCTCCAAACTAAGAAACTATGCTTTCAAATTTATTTTCGCTCAAACGCGAGTAAATTCTCCAAACTAAAAGAAATTTTGTAAAAATGAGTAGATTTTAAGAAACGATGCTATTTAAATTTATTTTCGCTCATACGCGAGTAAATTCTTCAAAATAAAACCAAATTTGCAAAACGATGCTATTTCGAATTTATTTTCGCTCATACGCGAGTAAATTCTCCAAACTAAGAAACTATGCTTTCAAATTTATTTTCGCTCATACGCGAGTAAATTCTCCAAACTAAAAGAAATTTTGTAAAAATGAGTAGATTTTAAGAAACGATGCTATTTAAATTTATTTTCGCTCAAACGCGATCAAATTCTTCAAAATAAAACCAAATTTGCAAAACCGTTGTACTTAAACTTCGTCTTTGCTAATACGCGAGTAAATTCAAAATTTTAACTTTATTTTCGCTAATACGCAAGTAACTTCTGCAGGAAAAAAAAAGAAAGCAAAAACAAAACCAACTAGTACCGTACGAACTACTTAGACCCTCGCTTCAACTGTCCCGTATGTCGGTTTGGCGCACCCACTTCTACCTGCCTGCTTCCGAATGCTTTGCTAGAATTCGCTTCGCTTAACCACGAGTGAATTCCACCAAAAAAAAAAACTATTTATTCTAACTACGGAGAAAAGGCAAAACTAGATGACTTACTTGTTCGGCGGCCACAGCAAAAGTACCCAACCCGAAAACTCAAACTCTCATCCTTGCCTCCCTTTTACTAGTGGAACCTAAATCGCACATCAGCTGTTTCCACTCATCTTGCAAACAGTGGTGCCTATGCGCAATTCCCAAACTTACAACCTTTTATTAAAACGGAGTTGTTACTTTCAATTACTTTATTGAAAGATGTGGGTGAAAATGTACAGCGAGATTTTCTCCCTCACATTTCCCGGTTACTTTGGGATGGGAGGGTAATGAGGCGTACATTGCCAGATCTGTATATCCGGATACGGTATCGCTGTCCACCGACAGTGTGCAGGAACGAAACCTGCTGCCCTGGTTGCTGAATGGCTAGACGGCGGCGTACAGCTGCTGCCAATGATCGTCGAGCGTCTCCCTCGATGCCGGTCAAATCCAGACCTGGTGGGGTTCCTGGTGGCGTTGCTGGTCGACTGGCGGGTACGTCCGCGCGGGTACGTTGATGGTGGCGAATATGCGTGGGCCACCCCATTCCCGACTTCACCTCGGCGTGTGTAGACACCACTCTGAGATCGTGGAGTTCCAAAACACCCAGGGGGTACAATTGAACGGTATCCCGATGGCGGTATTAGTGGTGGTCGTTCGTTACTCAGACGCCGATTAGCGCGCGGCTCTCTCTGTTTAGCCGGTTCGTCATCCCCGTTCTCATCTTCATCGGTGGTGTCAAGAGCACAGATACTAGAGTCGCGCCCTGGATCGATCGCCTGATCCGTGTCCTGGTTGGTTTTGGCGATATTTTGGCAATTAACCACGGGGCCCATATCCGCCTTCTGACAAATGATTACGTTGGCATGGGTTTCATTATGAGCCTCGGCGTTGTCCCTTGCAGCCCTCTCGCTATCAATGATGGTCGCCCCCGAGGTGGAGTTCTGAGTGCCTGCGTCTCCCGGTGAGTCCTCAGCCGGGTAGCCGTCCGCTTCAGCCGGATTATCTATGTTCGATTTCGTTCGCGATATGTTTCTGTCGCCGTCCCGAGCATCGGTTGGCCCACCGGGGCTGCTATGAATGGATATTACGTCCATCTCGCAATTTCTGTCGGGAGTTTTCAATCGGACCAGGCGGTCCTCGGCGTTGACGCTATCGCGCGGTGAGTACTCCTGAATCAGTTCAGTAAAGTGTACAACACAATCCACCAGCCGTAGTCCCGGTGCCAAGGGAACCTCCGTGTAGCTGATGTGAGTATAGCCAAATCGTCGAGGTCGACTCGAGGTAGGTGGTGTCGAAAATGGCGACGGCGGAGAGGCTGGCGCCCTCGGTGATGCCGTGTGCCATGAAGGGGGTGTTGGTGGGCATGACGACGTTACTGGAGATAGCAAGGGCCATGCTGGCGGTGCCGGAGGGGACGGTGTCGAGGCAGCCTGACCTCTAATGGGAGTGGAATCCTGACTTTCATCACTCACGAGGTCGATAACGTCACCCGCCCGGAGCGGAGTCCGCATCCCGGCCCTGACTTGACCGTTGTCGTCCGGAGTTTGGTCGCGCGTGAGCCCTATATCGCCGGGTACTACTAGTGTACTGACAGTGTGCGCAGTGCATTGGTTATGCTCCTGTGGGGTTAGCGCACCCACTGGTGTGCTACTCGTTATATCCTCCGTTCGTATGGTAGGCAGCGACTGGCCCTGGTTTTCTGGCTCGGCCTCCGTTGAGGTGTCGCCGAGTTGCGACTCCGCTGCCCCCTGCAGGAGTGGTACAGGTATCTGGCCACTTATGTTGGCGACGCCGAGAACCTCGGTCGGCTCGATCTGTTCGGTGTGTTCGCTGTCATCATGGCACGACCCAGTACCGATAGGGGTACTTGATGGCGATATGTTGGTTTCCACCTGGATACCCTCTTCCTCGTCGCTTGTTGGCCACTCTATGTCGACGTTCTCAATTGGTGAGCAGACGTCGTTGTCCTCGGTATCCGCCGCAGTGAACTCACCTTCCCAGGAATCATCAGACTCTATTGTACGATCTGGCGGTTCAGGGCCTACGTCGGCGCAGTAAAAGCTGGCTCGCGCTGATTGAACCTCGTCAGCATGACCCTGTGGCCTTCCAGTCGGACGGCCTCTCGTGGTGATACATTGTCCTTTTCGGCCCCCTTGCTGGCTGGGTGTGCCACGACGTGCCACGCCTCCTCTGCTGCCAGCGGCCTTGCTCGTTGACGGCCGCTATCAAGGCCCGATGTGGCCCGATTGCTGCGACGATTGTAGACACGGAGTCGTTGACCATGGAGGCCTCGCTGTCCAACTAGTACCTCCTCGCTGTCAGATCCGAGTTGGATAGTTCGCCGGCCACGTTGAGCCTCCTCCTCATGTCTCTGACGGTAGCGCAGTCGTGCGGCTTAAAATTTTCGTTCTTCCTCCTTGTCCATATTGGATTGCGTTCGCGGTGTGTCCGTCCGTACGGTTTCTTTGTTGAAAGCTGTGGGAGGAAAATACGAAAAATTAGTAGAGATTGCTTGAGATCGGTCATCTAACTCAGCCCCGGTGTTGGGGCCGTGGAACATTTTAATTTCACTAAGGTGAGTGGTACGCGTTTTCTTGTCCCCCTCCCGTCTTAGTTGTACCAGATGGGTAGTAACCCCAGAGATAAAACCCACAACCCTGTATGGTCCAGCGTATTTCGGCGCCAATTTTGCAGCAAAGCTATCGACTGCCTTCGATAATAGGTGTTGCTTCACCATCACCAACTGTCCTATCCTTGGCTTCCAAGGCCTTCTGCGGAGGTTATAGTGTCGGGCCTGGTCCTGGGCGGCTTTGGCCATATTTTTTAAAAATATTTACGATTTTAAAAATCTCCTGCAGATGTGTAGCTCGTTCCGATGGTTCGATAGGTTCGGTGCCCGTACCTGCTGTCACCCGATCGTACAGCGCATTTGGTAGCCGTGGTTCCCTGCCTTGTGTTAGGAACGCCGGGCTGTATCCCGTACTCTCTGATATACTCGTGTTAATGGCCAGTGTTATCTCCGGTAAATGCTCGTCCCAAGTCTTTTGATTTAATCCGGTGAATTGTGCAATCATTGTCTTTATAGTGGGGTTGGTTCTTTCGGTAGGATTTTCCTGAGGTGTATAGGGCGCGGTGAACTGGTGTCGCACGCCGATCTCCTCCAAATATGCTTTGATTATTTTACTTTTGAACTGCGCGCCATTATCGGATAAGAATACCTTAGGTACCCCATACCTGGATAGGATTCGTTCGCGAAATGCTTTCCTCAACCCTTCCGCGGTGGCACTTCGTAGGGGAACCAGCTCGGTCCACTTCGAGAACCGATCGACGAATACGAGAAGTGTGGTGTTCCCGTGCTTTGAGCGGGGTAGCGGTCCAACAAAATCTGCGCACACAGTAACCCATGGTTCTTCCGGGATGGTGATCAGCATCTCCCCTGCGGGTGCTTGTTGACTTACTTTATACTTTTGGCAGGATTCACACTGCCGTACATAACGGCTGATATCGCGGAACATCCCTGGCCAATAATATCTGTTGGTAATTCGATTTATAGTCTTACGAATCCCAAGGTGGCCAGCGCTGGGGCTGTCGTGATTCTCCATCATCACCTGACGCCGGAGTGGCGTGGCTAATCAGAGCTTCCACGGCGCACAATCTTCATCGCCTGCGTGTCGCGTCAGGTGTCTATAAAGACTGCCGCCCACCATGGCATAGTCTGGGTATTTTTCCGGTTGACCGAGTACTTCACTTCGCCGCTTATGTAGCCATGTACAATCGACACTTCCATCATCTACCATGGCCTGTTGGCATCCTTCACGGGGTTGTCTTGATAACGCATCAGCGACCACGTTGAGCTTCCTTCGCCGATATGTAACCGAGAACTTATGTTGTTGCAGTTCTAACGCCCATCGCGCAATGCGTCCGGATGGGCTCTCTATCGAGTTGAGCCCCTTGAGGGAAAGATGATCGGTGACCACAATGAATTCGTATCCTTCGAGGTAGGGGCGCATTTTACGGATTCCCCACACAATGGCCAGGCACTCTTTCTCGGTCGGCGTATAGTTTTTCTCCGCGTTATTCAGGTGTCTGCTGGCGTAAGCTATCACATGCTCGCTGCCCTCGATGACCTGAGTTAACACCGCCCCAAGCCCCAAATCGCTGGCGTCAGTCTGTAAGGTAAAGGTTTCTGAAAAGTCGGGACATGCCAATACTGGTGCTTCCGTGAGCTTCCTTTTAAGCGTCGTGAAGGCTTTTTGTTGTTCGTCGCCCCACTTCCAGTGCCGGCCTTTCTTCAGTAGAGCCGTCAGTGGCTGTACAATGGCGGCGAAGTCGGGCACAAACCGCCGATACCCCGATGCTACCCCCAAGAAGCTGCGTACTCCTCGCACACTACCAGGTGGCTCTAGCTCGCTGATGTCGGCCACCTTTTCCGGATCGGTGTGAATCCCTTCACCGCTGACCACGTGACCCAGGTACTTGATTTTCGTCTGAAAGAACTCGCACTTGTCTATGTTAATACGAAGATTTGCTTCCCTTAGCCGTCTGAAAACTTCCCGAAGATTGCGTAAATGCTCCTCCAGAGTCGCGCCCGTGACCACAATATCATCAAGATAAGCGAAAGCAAAAGGTTCGAGTTCAGGTCCAATGACCTGATCGAGAGCACGCTGGAAAGTCGCCGGTGCTGAGTGTAAGCCAAATGGCATCACTCGCCATTGGTACAACCCCCGGCCCGGTACCGTAAAGGCAGTGAATTGTTTACTCCCCTCTGCCATCGGGATTTGCCAGTAACCATCTTTTAAATCTAAGCTACTAACGAATCTGGCATTTCTTAATCTGTCAAGAATATGGTTTATTCGGGGTAATGGGTACGCGTCGGGAACCGAATGACTATTTAACTGTCGGTAGTCTATGCACAGTCGCCAGGCGCCAGTCTTTTTCCGCACCAGCACTATAGGAGCGCTGTGCGGGCTGTGAGACGGTTCTATGCAGTCCTTTTCCAGGAGCTTGTTGATTTCCTCGTCGATTATTGCCTGCATGGCCGGGTTGCGTGGTAAATACCGCTGTTTGATGGGCCGGTCATCAGTCATAATGATCCGATGTTCTGTAATGCCCGTGGTACCTCGTAGCTCGCTGAACAGGGGTAGTTCAGTTTCCAGGAACGCGTCGATTCGCTGTTGTTGGTGTGTTGTGGGTTCTGCCATCAGTAAACACTTTGTGGGCGGTGCGGTTCCTTTCAACTGCAACGTCGCCCCCGCACAGGTAAAAGTCGCTTTCATGTATATCAGATAGTCTAACCCTAAGATGACGGCCTCATGCGCGTCGGGCATGACGACGAACTTGAGTTGACACCGACTGGCTCCTAAGCAAACACACGTCTTCACCACCCGGTCTAATACTCGTACTGATCCGTCAGCCAGCGTCACCTCCCCCTTAAACTTTTCCTGCCTACCCCGTTTACCTATACGTTGCGCAAAAGCCCCGCTAATAAAGCTGCGTGTCGCACCTGTATCTATAATCGCCTGCACTTGTTGTCCGCCGATGGTGGCGTAGGCGAAAATGTGCCTGGCGTCGTTACATAAAAAGGTTACTGTTGAGGGGGTGGCCTCGGAATGACCATGTCCCCTCGATTTGAATGGTCTCCGTCCCCGTTTCCCGCTTGACGAGAACACTCAATAGTTCTGCGACCCCGTTGGCCACACTCCCAGCAGAACATAATTTGTGCATTTTGGCATGCCCTCGCGTAGTGTCCTTCCTGCCCACAACGGCGGCAGGCGTTGGAGTTAACACGCTCTTGATCTATCGTGGCTGCCGTTATCCCCGGGAGTGGCTGCTGAGCTATCATTCTATGTTGGGTGGCATTCCCGGATGATGGGGCAGGTAATGCCGCCCCTCGTGGGAACCCCGGTTGAGAGAATGCACCTGAGTATGGAGGCGGTGCTCCTGTTTGCATATGCTCCTGGATACTTTCCATGTCTCTGGCCAATGAGATAAGCTCCTCCAGATTGCGGAAATCTCTGCGCCGGATATACCAATGGTATTCCGGCCGAGCGTTATGGAAAATTCTTTCGAGCCGTTGCTCTTCGCTAAAACTGCTATGGCGCATCAAATTCAAAATCGATATGGCATAGGACTTGAAAGGTTCCCCGCCCTGTTGTAGGCGTCCACGCACCGTATCGTCGACCCGCTCATAGTAGCGTGCCGGCAAAAAGAAATTTAAGAAATCGTTTTTGAAAAGGGACCATGTTTCCCATTGGCGATTACACGTTCGGAACCAAACCAGAGCCTCCTCCCTTAGGAGCTCAGGCATCACACGGGGAAGGTGTGCGGTGTCTACCCCATACATTTGCGCCATTTCCTCGACCCGCTCTATAAATGCGAGCGGGTCTCGACCCCCATCAAATCTACAGGACCATCTACGTACCTGATCCATTACCACAGCATACGAAACGGGTGGTCTCACCTGGCTCGCTGGAGGGTGGGGACAGGGCAAGGACGTATAGTGACTCGTGACAGTTGCTTGTGATGGAAAACCCTCTTGCCACCTCGGAACACTGGCGGCGGTCGCCGTTGTTTGGCCTGTGGAGGCTCCACCCGAGGATCCAAGGTATAGTGACTTCGACTGGCCCCAGGCAGTTGCTGAGGGCGCGGCAGCCGTTGATGCCGTTGACGTTGTTTGCACCACCCGTGGCGGTATAGCGATATTTTCACCTGGAAACTCGTTGACTATGGTGTCACACGCGGTATCACTCGCGTCCGTCCCACTGGACTCTTCGGGGATGAGTGCAAACTTCCGTTCCTTACCCGCACTTGTATTCGCGGACGCGTCTGAACCCGTGGGCATGATTTCGTGATGAGCCCTACCGGTCTCTTCAGGCATACGCGATGCCGATTGGAAACGTCGGTGTTTCTCCTGCAGTTCAATCAGGCGCTTGACTCTATCCGGGCTGTGACCCTGTTGATTCACAAACGCCGCGAACCGCTGTCGTAACACTGTCACTGTCCCGGACGCGTCAAATTCAAACTCGCTCGCATAGGCCACGAGATCGGCCTGATTCAAACTATATACCCAACTCGTGAAAACTCTAACGTTATCCATCAAAGCACTTCTTATAAGTTACGCGATATTATTCTTTTCTTGCAACGATACTGGTTTGGCCTAAGGCTCTTTTCACTTTCGACGGCACTGCCTTGGCCTAGGACTCTTCTTTTCTTAAGACGGTACTGGTTTGACCTTAGGGCTCTTTTCAGTTTAGACGACACTAGTTCGCCTATGGCTATTTCCACTTTAGACGGCACTGATTCTCTTTTTTTTTTTTTTTTTTATTTTTTATTTGTTAACCCTCTGTCGATGGGCTTCACTGTTTTCACTACTTAGATGGAGCTGTACTTTAACAACCGGTTTCGCCAACGGCTCTTTATGCAGTTAACTTAATGCTTTTCGTTTTCACTATACCGTTTTCTTAGCACTTAGTAACGGTTTCGGTCCCGTTACCTGATCGATTATACTTTTGAGCACGCACTTTGCTTCCCGCAGTTAACATTCGTAAGCATTTGTTATTATTTTTGGATCGGAAAAATTTTAACTTAAATGAAAAATGTACGAGTTTGCCAAATTTTCTATAACTTTTCAACAACCTTTTGTAAGAAGAGGTCCCTGCTCGGGCGCCATTGTAACGAGGTATTTTACCGAGATTAGGCCAGCGGTGTCCAAAGTCCGTTACAAAATATTTGTTTGATGGGACAACTTCAATAAATGGCAAACTCGTATAAATTTTAGTAATTTCAGATGTTTTTTTTTCCTTTTTTTTCACTTTGTAGATTCTTAGTAACTAGGATTCAATTTACATATCAATTACAATCTCTGCATTCCTGCTTCTCTTGTGCTCCAAATCACAGCCAGCTGTCCACCACGTAATTTAAAACCGATCGATAACGTAACCTCCCGAAATCCAATTTTCCCAACCAGAGTCATGAAACTATACCATTACGAATTTCATTTCGTTAATACACGAGTACATTCCGCAAACTAAAAAACTAAATTCGTGAAAATATTCTATTGCGAATTTATTTTCGCTCATACGCGAGTAAATTCTCAAAACTAAAATGAATTTGTAAAAATCAGTAAAGTTTATGGAACAAGGCTACTTTGAATTTATTTTCGCTCACACGCGAGTAAATTCTCCAAACTAAAATTAATTTTGTAAAAGTAAGGAAATTTTGAGAAAACGATGCTGTTCCGAATTTATTTTCGCTCATACGCGAGTAAATTCTTCAAAATAAAACCAAATTTGTAAAAACGATGCTATTTCGAATTTTTTTTCGCTCATACGCGAGTAAATTCTCCAAACTAAAATGAATTCGTAAAAATCAGTAAAGTTTAAGGAACTAGGCTATTTCGAATTTATTTTCGCTCACACGCGAGTAAATTCTCCAAACTAAAATTAATTTTGTAAAAGTAAGGAAATTTTGAGAAACGATGCTGTTTCGAATTTTATTTTCGCTCATACGCGAGTAAATTCTTCAAAATAAAACCAAATTTGCAAAACGATGCTATTTCGAATTTATTTTCGCTCATACGCGAGTAAATTCTCCAAACTAAAATGAATTTGTAAAAATCAGTAAAGTTAAGGAACTAGGCTATTTCGAATTTATTTTCGCTCACACGCGAGTAAATTCTCCAAACTAAAATTAATTTTGTAAAAGTAAGGAAATTTTGAGAAACGATGCTGTTTCGAATTTATTTTCGCTCATACGCGAGTAAATTCTTCAAAATAAAACCAAATTTGCAATACGATGCTATTTCGAATTTATTTTCGCTCATACGCGAGTAAATTCTCCAAACTAAAATGAATTTGTAAAAATCAGTAAAGTTAAGGAACTAGGCTATTTCGAATTTATTTTCGCTCACACGCGAGTAAATTCTCCGAACTAAGAAACTATGCTTTTCAAATTTATTTTCGCTCATACGCGAGTAAATTCTCCAAACTAAAAGAAATTTTGTAAAAATGAGTAGATTTTAAGAAACGATGCTATTTAAATTTATTTTCGCTCAAACGCGAGTAAATTCTTCAAAATAAAACCAAATTTGCAAAACTATGATATTTCGAATTTGTTTTCGCTCATACACGAGTAAATTCTCCAAACTAAGAAACTATGCTTTCAAATTTATTTTCGCTCAAACGCGAGTAAATTCTCCAAACTAAAAGAAATTTTGTAAAAATGAGTAGATTTTAAGAAACGATGCTATTTAAATTTATTTTCGCTCATACGCGAGTAAATTCTTCAAAATAAAACCAAATTTGCAAAACGATGCTATTTCGAATTTATTTTCGCTCATACGCGAGTAAATTCTCCAAACTAAAATGAATTTGTAAAAATAAGTAAAGTTAAGGAACTAGGCTATTTCGAATTTATTTTCGCTCATACGCGAGTAAATTCTCCGAACTAAGAAACTATGCTTTTCAAATTTATTTTCGTTCATACGCGAGTAAATTCTCCAAACTAAAAGAAATTTTGTAAAAATGAGTAGATTTTAAGAAACGATGCTATTTAAATTTATTTTCGCTCAAACGCGAGTAAATTCTTCAAAATAAAACCAAATTTGCAAAACTATGATATTTCGAATTTGTTTTCGCTCATACGCGAGTAAATTCTCCAAACTAAGAAACTATGCTTTTCAAATTTATTTTCGCTCATACGCGAGTAAATTCTCCAAACTAAAAGAAATTTTGTAAAAATGAATAGATTTTAAGAAATGATGCTATTTCAATTTATTTTCGCTCAAACGCGAGTAAATTCTTCAAAATAAAACCAAATTTGCAAAACTATGATATTTCGAATTTGTTTTCGCTCATACACGAGTAAATTCTCCAAACTAAGAAACTATGCTTTCAAATTTATTTTCGCTCATACGCGAGTAAATTCTCCAAACTAAAAAAAATTTTGTAAAAATGAGTAGATTTTAAGAAACGATGCTATTTAAATTTATTTTCGCTCAAACGCGAGTAAATTCTTCAAAATAAAACCAAATTTGCAAAACCGTTGTACTTAAACTTCGTCTTTGCTAATACGCGAGTAAATTCTAAATTTTAACTTTATTTTCGCTAATACGCGAGTAACTTCTGCAGGAAAAAAAAAGAAAGCAAAAACAAAACCAACTAGTACCGTACGAACTACTTAGACCCTCGCTTCAACTGTCCCGTATGTCGGTTTGGCGCACCCACTTCTACCTGCCTGCTTCCGAATGCTTTGCTAGAATTCGCTTCGCTTAACCACGAGTGAATTCCATCAAAAAAAAAACTATTTATTCTAACTACGGAGAAAAGGCAAAACTAGATGACTTACTTGTTCGGCGGAAGCAGCAAAAGTACCCAACCCGAAAACTCAAACTCTCATCCTTGCCTCCCTTTTACTAGTGGAACCTAAATCGCACATCAGCTGTTTCCACTCATCTTGCAAACAGTGGTGCCTATGCGCAATTCCCAAACTTACAACCTTTTATTAAAACGGAGTTGTTACTTTCAATTACTTTATTGAAAGATGTGGGTGAAAATGAACAGCGAGATTTTCTCCCTCACAACTTTCATCACCACTATCGTCTATCTGACGACAAAAACTCGATTTTAATGGAAATGGACATAGTATGGTTGTGCTTTAAGGTATCGATATTACAAACTATTTTTAATTATAAAATTTGGACATTGAAGTGTTGGTACTTTTTCGACAGATTTGGTACTATTTTGTTTGCCTTTTTGTACAAAATGGAACAACCCAAATATCATCCCTTGTTTAGAATGTTGATGAAACTTTTTTTTGTGAAATGATTATCGGATATTAACTAGAGCCCAACCGATAAGCATTTTCAGGCCGAATCCGATGCCGAAGTTCAATTGGCAGCCTAATACTTCGGCCGACGCCGAAGGCCTATACCGAAGCCGATACTTAAGTAAAAACCCTTTAAAAACTGTTTTTTTTTGTGTATTTTCATTCAAATTCGAGTATATAAATTAGGGCTCTTGATATTCGAATAATCGATTACCCGAATAAACGGGATACCTAACTATTCGACTATTACTATTCGATTAGAAGTATTCGACTAGTCGCTCAGCTTTGACTATTCGATTAACCGTTCACTGTCGACTAGTCGGTTAACCGTTGATATTCGGTTAGTCGAATATTATGAATTTAAAAACCGAAATCTTCATTGACACGCTCAAAAGCGAAATTATATGCAATGTGCGACGCTTAGAAATTTAATTTCGTTTGTAATCTTCGTTTTGGCAGTTGAAACTTATACTTTTGATTTCGATTTGAACTCTTATTCGGTTAACCGAATATGAACGGTTAACCGACTAGTCGACAGTGAACGGTTAATCGAATAGTCGAAGCTGAGCGACTAATCGAATATCATTAACCGAATAGTATTCGTACAAACTGTTACTAATCGGACGTTCGGTTAACCGGGTTTTTTATTATTCGAATAATTTCAAGAGCCCTAATATAAATACACATTTAGTTTTTTAAGGAACTAAAAATTTATTTAAATAAATAATAAAAGTAAAAAAGAATTCACAAACAAATTTGGGCCTCCTAGGTCAAAACTAACAATAACAAAAATTGGATTTTTTTAAAATCATTTTTAAAAATTTGGAGTAAAGCTTAAGTAAGCTTCTAAATATTTATTTAAAATTCAGTAATCCACCCAGAAAATGTCCAAGGATGTACTTTGTGGCAGCTGTAACCCCGTGCCACGCAATTTGAGGCGAGATTCACTCAATATTCGATGATTACTAAGTTAAATTTTAATCATATTTTTTGTTTTGTGGGCCTCTTATGTCCCATTGGAAATTCCATCAATTACACAATTTTACATTCAAGTATCAAGAAAATCAGTAAGACCCTTTAGATGTGATGTGGGCTAGAAAATCGTATCGTAAAAAATTAGTTTTAGTTTTCGGTGTCGCAAAAATAAGAAAAAAAAATGTAAAAGCCTCGCCCAAAACTTCTGCCATTTTTTGGAAAAACCGAAGCCGAATGTGCATTTTCTGCCAATAACGGCCGAAGCCGATGCCGATTAATCGGTCGGGCTCTAATATTAACATAATATCTATTTGCTGAGATTGTAGATATGCTTTCACTTCGAGTGAATGTTGTGACAGTCCATTGGCGTTCCATAGGACTATTTTTAAGCCATTGACACTGGACATATTTTAGTAGTAAGCGTGACAAGAAGATTCATCATAGTTGAATTCTGTTGTAGGACTTTCTTGAGTAACGCCATCATTTTGCTTTGCGTACTCTCAGTGTTTGAATGGTTTTCGTTTGTATGAAATGTTTGGTTGTTACCTCTAGCTACATTTGCATGAGTAATGTTTGATTGCTGGCTTTGAACAACTGAGGGCATTTGTAATTTTAAATTAGGAGACGGATATTTTGATTTAGTGACGGATATTTTGATTTTTTGAGCTTTATAATTTGCCGATTGGTTACCATCGCAAATTTTACGTCATTACCTTCTCTTGAGCATTTAGTTGAAGCGTGATTTCCAGCGCATTTAATGCATTTAAGATTTCTTCGACAGTAGCTTTTTGTCTTGAAAGTTTGCGCATTGTGGTATTTCGGGTTTGGGGCGGGTTGGCTCTATAATGATTCGCCTGTGAAGCAAGAACTGAATTTCATAGATCTTCTTATTGTCTGGTTTAGACTCTATTGGTCGTATTGTTGTATTGTCGTGAAAATATACAATACATAGTTGTAAAAATGTTCATTCTTCTTCTTATTTGAAATTGTTACAATTTCTGTTAGGGACTATTTTTAATGCATAAAACGTGCACGACTTGCCGAAAATATTGCAACAAATATCGGGAGACCACCAAAACTCTTCCTTCAGTCAACTTAGGCCAGATGGCCACTTGCACTAACGGGCACACGAGTGCCGGGCCCAGGGGTTTTCGGAAGCATTTTGAATGCGTTAAACGTGCGCAACTTGTTGAAAATATTGAAACAGAGCACCCGTGAACCGCACAATTTCTTCCGACCTTGATTTGGGTCACATCAGCACCTCCGTGAAAAATGGCACTGAGTAAAACACACAAAGCAAGCAGACAAACGTTCGTATTGAAAAATGCTTGGAGTTTTCACTGTCAAGCACACTATATTTTAGTGTACTTGTTTCTGTTGCACACTGCTTTTATGAGTGCACTGCAGTAATGTTTTGTTAGAATTTTGTATTGTGCTCACTTACACTCGCTGTGTCAGGACAAGCCACCAATTTGTTTTGTAAGCATACGGGACACGACAGTTAATATTGATGAGGATGGAAAATATTTAAGTATATTTAAGAAAATATTTAAGTATATTTAATAGCAATCTCTATCATCATTTTTCCATTTACAATGTTTTATGAATTTTAGACGATTTTTTTTCGATTTCGGTCAAATAATAAAAATTATTTATCCGATTTTATGTTTTTGATTATTTTTTTTTACCAAGTAATTTTTTGTCTTTGAAATAAAGACATGTCCTTGAAAAAAGGACATACGACCCCACCCGCAAATACGAATACGCCTAAGGTTTTAAAGACAAAGCCGAGTATCCAGCCCATAAATCTTGGGCAAAATAGATATTCACTATTATATGAAGAAGATAATTCAGACCCTAAACCCAAGACGTCAAAGCCGCCACCAATTTATTTAAAAAAAAAATATCGAATTCCCTTGTTGCTCTGATGACACAAACTGTAGGTGCCAACATATTTCATGTGATGGCTATTCTCAAGGGCGCCATCCATGAATCAAAAATACAAATTTATAATGAGGCAGATTTTCGCAAAGTTGTGGACCATTTCGACAAGTGTAAAAAGAGCTGTTATACATACCAGCTCAAAAGTAGCAAAGGTCTATCGGTTGTTCTAAGAGGTGTAGACTCTTTTGTCGAATGTGTTGAAGTGAAAGAGGCATTACATACATTATTTGCATTGAAATTTCAGTTTAGATCTGTGTCTAACATTCGATTCACATACAGCAAAATTCCAGATGTTATTGATTTTGCAGTAATCAAGACCCTTAAACGAACTCTACTAACCATTAAGTCTTCAGTGAAACTCTCGTCTGACCACACACCCACTATTATCACAGTAAAATATGCGCCAAATTCAGAAGTCAACCCACCCGACAAGCATACGAATTGGCTTAAATTCAGAAAATATATTACCCTGCATGTGTCAGTAAGAACTGAGGAGCTACTTAATGCGGCAGTGATTAACTTTACCCTTTTGCTTACAAACGCCGCGCTGGCAGCGACCCCAAAAATCAATAACACTACCTAAAAAAAGGAATTTGTGCTACAAAATATAGATGCGCTCTTGTCAGAAAAGAGATCAATAAGGCGTGATTGGCAAAAGTTCAGATCACCTTTCTGAAACAGCTCTCCGCTTAAAAGATGCAAATTGCTTTCGATGTATGTCTTATGGGCATAGTAACGTCAGTAATATCACGGGAATCACCACCGATTACATAGCCCCCGTCACAAATTTTGATAGAATTTTTCAATTAAATACCCATCAAGAGAATATTGGTCGAAAAGACCAGGTGATCCCTCCGAGTGTTTTAACATATACACGGACGGCTCTAAGCAGGCCAGTGGTGTCGGTGATCGCCATAAATGTAAAAGAATCCTTCAGGTTACCTCTAGAATGTAGTTTCTTTCAAGCAGAAGTTACTGGTATACAGAACGCTGCGGAAAGGGCTTTAGAAACTGCCTCGAATATACAGATACATTTTTATGTGGATAGTCAGGCAGCGCTCAAAGTTCTTGAAAGCGTAACCATCAAATCAAAAACGGTGAAGAAATACTACAATTCACTAACAGAATTAGCGACGAAAAACTATGTACAGCTCTGGTGGGTCCCAGGGCACTGCGACATAGAAGGCAATGAGAAGGCAGACGATATGGCTAAACAGGGCGTCTTACTTGAAACAGAACCTTTATGTATTAATTCTCCAATAAAATTCTTCTATAACAATCAGGATAATTACGATCTTTTAGCAGCTGGTAATAGATGGAAGCATATCACTCACAGCAAGACTACAAAAATTGTATGACCCTCGTACGAAAGGACGAAGTCTAACTTTATTCTGTCTCTAACTCGGATGAAATGTAGACTCACAATTGGAATAACAACAGGTCACTGTCTCATCGGCCACCATGCATGATGTATGGGGCTCACATCCATAGACTGGTGCCGCAACTGCAATGAGCCTGATGAGGAGGAAACTCTGGAACACTTACTCTGCAACTGTCCGGCTTTAACCAGAAGCAGATGGATGATTCTTGGTAGAGCAACGTTCAACACTAGGAGAACCACTGAACTTAAAAGTGTAAAAACCTTCGCAATAAAGTCCGGCACGTGCCTAACCTAACCTAACCTAACCTAACCTAACCTAACCTAACCTAACCTAACCTAACCTAACCTAACCTAACCTAACCTAACCTAACCTAACCTAACCTAACCTAACCTAACCTAACCTAACCTAACCTAACCTAACCTAACCTAACCTAACCTAACCTAACCTAACCTAACCTAACCTAACCTAACCTAACCTAACCTAACCTAACCTAACCTAACCTAACCTAACCTAACCTAACCTAACCTAACCTAACCTAACCTAACCTAACCTAACCTAACCTAACCTAACCTAACCTAACCTAACCTAACCTAACCTAACCTAACCTAACCTAACCTAACCTAACCTAACCTAACCTAACCTAACCTAACCTAACCTAACCTAACCTAACCTAACCTAACCTAACCTAACCTAACCTAACCTAACCTAACCTAACCTATCTAAAACAAAAGTTGACCCTCGTCACACGAAAACTCCAAAATTAACTGAAATTATCTTCAAAACTGTTAAAAGCAGTGATGGCATTTGACGCGTCAACAAATTCATTTGACGTTTTTGACGTCAAATTTTACACGTTCTTTTGTCCCATATTTTTAATAATATAGCACAATAAAAGATTTGTCGTCAACAAAAAATTTGTTGGTAAAAATGAGCTAAAACCCAAAAATACAAATAATTTATTTGGAGCTCGATAAAATCGGAATTTAAATAACTCTTAAATTTAAAAGTTAAAAATAACTCTTAAATTTAAAAGCTAAAAATTAAAAATAAAATTTAAAAGTTTTTTGAAAAAGTTAAAAAAGACTTTTATTTTTTAAAAGTTAAATTTAGGAGATTTTTTTACAAATTAATTTAAAGGGAATTTTTTTATTAATGGTTTTTGGCTGGTTTGTTTCTAATGTCAGATTTTGAAGTGGCCCTTAATATTAAATCGAAATTGCGGAAATTAATTCAAAGTGAATTTATTTTCTGCTTTTTAGTCGGTTAAAGGGTTATATTTTAAAAAACTTGTTTTTTACTCTAGTTTATTTTCCCCCCTTTTTTAAATTTTTTTACATTTTTAAAAAAAAAAATTCCTTTCCTACTTTTTTCCCTTTTTTTTCCTTCTTCCCCTTTTTTTATTTTTTTCCCGAATGCGAACCTAAGTACAAAATTTTAGTTCTGTAGCTTAAAAAATTCGAACGTTAGTTCATCCCGAACTTCAAAAAGGCTCCATCCCCCTCCCCTTTATATCCACACCCCCCATCAAAGGGTGTAAAATTTTATTTTGTCAATACGAACCCACCTATTAAATTTCACCATTGCACCTCGATGGAATCGGAAGTTATGTCATGTTTAAGAAAAAGGGGTTTGATTCCCCCCACGGCCCTAAAATTTAATAGAATGCATTGTCAAGTCAAATTTTACACGTACAATATTTTACGCTTTGACGCGTAAAAATTAATCAAATTGACGGTTAATTTGAAATTCTTTCGAAAAAAATTTTGCTAATGCATAAAGTTGTATTGTTGGCTAATTAAGATAGGGACATTTTAAATAATACGAAAAAAGTATTTGTGAAGAAAATTTCATAAGAAAAAATCGACCAAAAGATGTTTTAAAAAATTCTCAAAATTCAGGAAAGTAATTTATAATAAAAATTTTTTTTATGCCTAATCAACGCTGTGCATAAAAAAATTTGCGTATAACCGCCAGGAAAAAAGTTATACCAGTATATGAGAAATCAAGTTGAAAATTTTTTAAAATACTCGATTTTCAAAATACTTTTAAAAAATTACACGAATATGCTATCAGTTTTCTCAGCTAACATTACTTTGCTCAAAAATAGCACTTTTAAAATTTTATTCTTTGATATCATTAAAGGTTTTCTAAGAAAAATTACAAAATTGCATCTTAATACAGTCGAACATCTCTATAGTGAACTTCTATACAATGAAGTTTCTATATAATGAAGTGATTTTCGGGTTCAGTGCGAATTCAGTATAGGGAAGATCGACTGTAACTTCATAGGTTTTGCTTATACAATTTTTTGAAATTTATCTAAATTACCAAACAAAATTTCAGATCTTTTTTCATAATTTCTTTTGTAAAGGAACATAAATTTTGTCTAAAATTTAGCTTAATCTGGACTTCTAAAATGTTGGTACTTTTTTTACTAAAGGATACAGATTTAAAAGGACCGAAAAAACCAATGACATATGTATTCGTAATCAGCAGGTCTGAAAATACTAGAAAACATGTGTGAAAACCCGGGGGTTTTTGAAAGCCTCAAATTATTGTACACTTTGATTGTAACACTTTGATTTATAGAATCGGTCCTCAATTTTCAAAGTAATGGAATTTTCAATATGATGTCACAGCTAGCTAACCCAGTTTTTCCTATTTGAAAATTAAAAAAAATTTGATGTTTATGTGTATTGTTCTCCTCCACTGGTATTTTCAGTTAATCGGGGATAAATACCTATTAAAATGAAAATAAAATATTTTTGCGATAATATGGTTTTTGTTTTTAATGAAAATATCGTATTTTGAGAGTTATGCGTACACACTTTGTGCTTATTTCGTCATTATTTGCTTGCTTGTTTTGGAAATTTGTGTGTGGTTTTTTCCGAATTCTAGTTATGAGATAGGTAAAAGTGAATTTTGCTCGTTTTTTCCCCATCTGCCAGACTATCAACCCTTCATTGTGAATAGCGATATACAATAGCATTTTAAATAAACCCATTGTTTATTGTATAATTAAAGGTATCAAATGATTGGTGGCAAGGAATATTAAATGGACAGGAAGGATTAATACCTGATAAATACATTTCGCTAAAAATAAAGTGCGTCATTACTCTTTAAATTATAATTTATAATAACAATTTTGTAACTACTTTCAGGGATGAAGATCGAGATAAAATTATCTTACAACAATTCTGCTCAGAGGATATTGCTCTTAAACCCGAAAATGAATCAATGTATACTCATGTACAAGACCGAACATATAAATTATCCAGAAATAACTTAACACAATCTATGGCACTCGGAAAAAATGACAGCAACGTTAATTCCGAAACTGAAACAGAAACATGCAAACCCATTAATTCTAATCGCTCCAATGATGGCAGTGATATAACAAACGTTTTGCCATACCACGAGGAGCCACAATCTTTTGAAAGTGCTTTAGAATTTCAGAATAATTACGATAACTTTGAAGTATTTGAAACAAATGTATAAATAATAAAAAACTTTAGTTAAATTCAGATTTTATCGAGCTCCAAATAAATTATTTATTATTCATTTTTACCAAAAAATTATTTGGCAAAATAGGTTGTTACAACAACAAGCAAAAACCAGCCTTGGCAGAGTGTACAGCTGTTTCGGATTTTAGCCACAAAATCCTCATCAGCACTCTTTCGGCAATCTTTGTTAATCCAAGACGCCTCTATAAGAGGAAAAAGTCATGATATTGTACAGAATTAATCATTCCTTGCATCAAACCGATTCCACTGAAGAAGCGCGAATGGTAAAAATTGCGAAACTGGTTTTTGCTTGTTATTGTAAAATACAGCATTTCTACTTAAGCAGGTTGAAAAGTTTTTTCAAAGTCCAGCTTAAGACTGTTGACAAGTGAATCTTAATATTGTGTGTGACTGAGACACACACAACAATTCACTGCCTGAAAATTACAAAAAACGAAATTGTTTGTTGTTGTATGGCTTACCCTCCTTTTGTTTAGTTAAATTCAGATTTCATCGAGCTCCAAATAAATTATTTATTATTTATTTTTGGGCTATAGCTCATTTTTACCAAAACATTATTTGGCAAAATAGGTTGTTACAACAACAAGCAAAAACCAGCCTTGTCAGAGTGTACAGCTGTTTCGGATTTTAGCCACAAAATCCTCATCAGCACTCTTTCGGCAATCTTTGTTAATCCAAGACGCCTCTATAAGGGGAAAAAGTCATGATACAACACAGAATTATTCATTCCTTGCATCAAACCAAATAATTTTTTGGTAAAAATGAGCTATAGCCCAAAAATAAATAATAAATAATAATTAAAAACTATTAAATTTGTTAATCCGTATAGTATTTTATTTGGGTCTACTCCTAAAAATAGTAAATTGTCATCAGGCACGTGGCATTTTTGACCCAAATGACGTTTTGACTTTTGCCTAAAAATGACGTTTTTCAAGACTTTTTGGGGTTTTTTTTCAAAAATTACGTTTTCTCATGTTTTAAGATTGAAATATATAGAAAATTTACGTGATATTTCGGAATGAATTCTAAATTTGCTCCTTTTTCTGTTTTATAATCATTCAATCAATTTTCCTAAATAAACGTAAATGGGCAATCGTGTTTTAGGACTATACTGCCGTGCTAAGCATAACATACTTATCTGACATTATGAGAGTTCCGAGTTATTTAACATTTTGTGTTTTGCAAAAGCGCGCTCACTTATGAAAGATTTTCTCAAAGTTTGAGTGGATTTATATATGAATCATTGCAATACAATATTAATTCCTTAACAAAGAATTGCATAACATTTACGGAAAGTAGACTTTTGGAAGATAGGGATCTTATGCTAAGTTATTTAAAGAAATTAGCTATGATAAAAATACTCATCTGCATACATAAACCAAGCTGCACTTTATATTTTCATTTACATTTATTTAAGTAAATATATTTGAATAGAAAGTGTAAGTACAGTACAAAAATAAAGAAAAATGTTCAATATTTTTCTATGGAAAAGTAGACCGGTTCAAAAACTTAGGAACTGTCCGATTGGGCCAGTTTGGTTCCTTTGTATCTAAAAATGACTTATGTGAAGTTTGGAGCCAAATAAAGGTTCTTTTAGTTATTGTACCTTTGAATTTTTTAAATTTTTTCTGTCTAAACAAAAAATTTTTATCAAAAATTTGAACTTTGATTTTATTTGGAAAAATAATAATGAAAATATTATATGCATTTACTGAAGGAGCCTTTATAAAAAAACCTAAGAAAAACTCCAATATATTCAAGAAATACCTTTTTTTTATTAAAAAAACATATATTGATATACGAGCATTCGTAGGCATCCGTAGGCGTGGGTTCGAATCCCGGTCTCGAATTTGAGAAAATAAAAAGTTATCTAAATATAAATAAACAAAATAATTGCAAAGTAAAAAAAAAAGGTTTTTCTTAAAAAAAAAAATTTCGTTTGAAAAAAATGTTTTAAAATTGAACATTTGCGTTCTAAAATTTATTTGTAGCGCACGTATTTCAAAATTGAACAAATCTGTACAAAGTTGTATTTCAAAAACAAAATCGTTCAATTTTAAAACATTTTCGTCCATTTATTTTGTACTAATGCACCGACAAAGTATCGATATGCTAACGCTGCACTTTTGAGTACGGTTCTGGACGTTGTCAACAACAATTGAGTGTGTATTGAAATGCACTCAATTTCGGTGACCGTCCTACGACACCATTGATCAAGACCAAATTAGCGTACTCAGCCAACGGGTGCAAATGAAATGCAGTACCTAATATTATTGTAGTGTAAGTAAGTAGAATAGACTAAGAACCAATATGAAAAAGATATAAAAGAGCCGCGATGGCCACTAATAAATCAGAGATTATTTTGGGTTTTCAAACTGAAAACACTCTTTCACTTATTGCGGCGACTTCGCCAAGTTTAAACTACAGCGGAGGACCGCTTTAAACATCCAAAAATTAGAGTAGGGCCAATAAGATTAAAAAATATATACCTGACAAATATTACATGGCGATCTTGCCAGTTTCCAACCTTGGAATTGTTCTTTTGACAAACCGAAATTCAAATTGCGCTATGAGATTAAATACAGGCAGAATTTCATGTAACCAAATACATTTCCTCCAAGGAACTGATTTCGAGTATCGACAATGATCGCATACAACTTGAATCTACTAAACATAACTTTTAATTTGATAAATTCGACAACTACACTCAGGGAAAAAAAACATAGTAAAATCAAGTACGATCGTATTTACTCCTTCATTTTTTCAACTTAATGGAAACAACTTTGAAATAAAGAGAAAAATACTTAAAATAATTATTGTCAACGTTGAAACAAAGTTGCAAAGTTGAAATGAAGTGAAAAATACTTAAAATAACTGTTGTCAACGTTGAAACAAAGCTGAACGGTTTTAAATCAAGGTCTGGCAAACTTAATATAAATTGGAAAATTTTTGAAATAATCGGAAAACAACTTTGAAATAAGTTTGTTTATTTTTGAATTTAAGTTTTAAATTGAAAACAAGTTTGTTCGTAGTTGTTTCTAAAATTTCCAACTTTACCAGACTTTCATTAACGTTTCTACTTGTTTTAAGTTGGTTATTTTTGATTTTAGGTTGTTCTTTCTCTGGGTGTATCGTTCAAATCTGCACCGGTTGCATGATAAAACCCGTCGTCATCGCCCAAATATTATGCCTTCTCCAATCCTTCGCTACCGAAAGTCCACCATAGGCACACTTCATGAAATTTGAGAGGCCTATTTAACCAATATATTTGCGGACACCAATTTGTGCGCCATTCATCCATAGCAATAGACAACAACCAAGCAAACAAAAGACAAAAGGAAGCAGAATGGGCAAAACACAGAGCAAGCCGCAAGAACAACCAACAACAGTAAAAAACAACATTGTGGAAACAATAGCAATACCTTCAAACCCCAGAGTCAGCAATTACATTATTTATAATAATTGTATTACTTTTCATTGCATACAAATTAAACAAATACTTTAAAAATTACGTGCATAAGCACAATGTTAACAGACCTTATATCACTAATATATAAAAATCTCAAATAAATGTACTTAAATAAATCCTAATAGAAAATTTGAAAAATGACTTAGATAAAATACATATAAACATCAGGAAGAGTTCCAGCAGATCATATAAGGAAGAAACTATATTGGAAAAATTACAAAAAACAGAAAATTTGGACAAAGACTTTAAAATTTTGGAAAACCAATTAAAAGATATAGATATAGATATAGATATAGATATAGATATAGATATAGATATAGATATAGATATAGATATAGATATAGATATAGATATAGATATAGATATAGATATAGATATAGATATAGATATAGATATAGATATAGATATAGATATAGATATAGATATAGATATAGATATAGATATAGATATAGAGAATTAGAATAGAATTCCATAGTACACTCCGACTAACTAGACAGCTACACAATTAGAAGAAAAAAATAACTCAACCGAAATAAATGAATCAAGAAACCACACAATGGCATCTTTTAACCTAGAAACTGCCTCAAACGCACTAACAACGTTCACAGGAAATTTTAGGGATCTAGACAGCTTTATTATTACAGCAGAACTAGTGAACAAACCATTAAACCCCGAAGGCAAAATAGATTTCCTACAATACCTATTTCACGCAAAATTGTCAGCAATCGTGCGCACCTCGTTAGGTAGCAGTTCGAAACCAGAAAGTTTTGAAATTCTAAATGAACAATTACGCCTTAGATACAAAGACAATACCACAGAAGCACAACTACAAATAAGACTAAACAACCTACAACAACGCAATTTAAAGGTATATACTTACAAAGAACAGCTACTACACATAATAGAAGGACTGAATAGGAATTGAAAGTCTGGGATCAGAATCCACACCAGCCGAACAAAATGTGATAGTTAAAAGAAACAACGAAGTCGCTCTTAAAGCATTTAAAAGAGGTATAAATGACAATCTAAAAAGAAATGTCAATACTCCATACAATTCCAGACAAAACACACAACGAAATTTTAACAACAGGTACAATGAAAATCGAAATACACAAAACCATCACTCTTTTAACCAAAACAGAAATAACACTAACAGATATAATTACAACGATAGAAACCAAAACCGAAATGACAACAACAACAGTTTCACCCGAAACCAAAACCGAAATCACAACAACAACAGTTTCACCCGAAACCAAAACCGAAATGACAACAACACTTCCAACCGTAACCAAATCAGAAATATCACTAACAACAGAAACAGATACACTAACAACAACACAAATCGAAACGTAAGAATCGTAAACAATGAAGGAAATGATCAGGGAAACGATCAGTGCTTGGAAAACACAGAGAGCCAAAATTAAATATTTTTAAAATATCAGACAACAATTCCAGTTTTATAAAAATTAAGTACAAGAACAACTTAATGATTTTTTAATTGACACTGAAGCAGACATTTCACTTTGCAAATTAACTGGCATTACAAACGAGGAAATTTTTTCACTAGGTAGCATAATCCTAACACTTAATTTTGGAGAGGAATCCAGCAAACATGAGTTTCGACTGGTCAGTTCGAAATTTCCAATTGAGACTGATGGTATATTAGGTGGAGACTTTTTGAAGAAATATCTTTGCAAAATAGATTACGAAACTTTTACAATTTCAGTGTTGATAAACGAGTCACACATCATTCTACCAATGCACTCAAAGTCATATAATACACTAGTAATAAAAATTCCACCGAGAACAGAAATTCTCCAACCAATTCGATTAAAATTAACGGAAGATAAAGTAATTTTCAATAAAGAAATTCAAGAAGGTATTTTTCTCAGTAATTCAATAGCACCAAAAAATGGCATGACGCATATAAAAATTTTCAATACAACTGATAAGGAAGTAACTTTAAATGGTATTCAGTTGGAAACTGATTCTTTGAACAATTATGACATTTTAAACTACGACAATAAAAAACCTTTACACTCACAAAAACGTCTAAATAAAACTTTAGAAACATTAAACATACAATGCAATAATGCAAAAATTAAACACGATTTGACGAACATTTTCAACAAATACCAGGACGTATTCCATTTGGATTACCTTTAACTACAAATAATTTCTACGACCAAAATATAACGACACAGACTACACACCGGTTTACATTAAAAATTATAGATTACCACACACACACACGGAAGTAATAAATGAACAGATCAAGAAAATGCTTGAGGACGATATTATCGAACCATCAGTTAGTCCTTACAATTCCCCACTCCTTTTAGTTCCTACAAAGAACGTTAATGACGAAAAGAAATGGAGACTTGTTGTGGATTACAGAAAACTGAATGATTAAATTGTTAATGATAAATTTCCTCTAACTCGACTGGAAGACATTCTAGACAAGTTAGGAAGAGCAAAATGGTTCTCATCACTTGATATGACCAGTTCATTTCATCAAATCAAACTTGACAAAAATTCTCGAAATTTGACAGCTTTTTCCATACCGAACGGACATTATCACTTCAAGCGATTACCTTTCGGACTAAAAATCTCATCAAACAGTTTCCAACGTATGCTAACACTTGCACTTGCAGGTTTAGACTCAAATGCATTCCATAATCATCCATGGTTATAGCATAAATCACCATAATGAAAATTTGATTAAAGTATTAGACAGGCTGCAACGGTATAATTTAAAATTGAATGCAGCGAAATATTGCTTTTTGCGTCCAGAAGTAGTATACTTAGGACACCTAATTACTGGCGATGGTGGTAAAACTGACTCTGCCAAATATGACACTATTAAAAATTACCCTGTTCCGAAAAATGCGGACGAAGTTAGAAGATTTGTTGCATTTTGCAACTATTACAGAAAATTCATTCCAAATTTTGCGGACATTGCCAAAAGTCTTAACGCACTATCAAAAAAATCTTGTAAATTTGTTTGGACTGAAGAAAGACAACAAGCTTTCGATGCACTAAAAGAAAAATTAATAACTCCTCCTATATTACAATATCCAGATCTCAGCCAAGCAAATCGCTGCAAAAGCATGATTTGAATAAACCAGTAATTGAAAAGGAACTTCTAGCCATTCACGGGGGGATCAATTTCTTCAAGCCATACCTATTCGGTAGAAAATTTACAGTGGTAACTGACCACAGACCACTAGTCTCATTATTTTCGCACAAAAATCCTTCATCAAAAATGACTAGAATTCGTCTAGATTTGAGTGATTACGACTATGACATAATTTACAAAAATTGTAGCATGAACACTAATGCCGATGCATTATCCAGAATACAAATTAATTCAGAAATTTTTAAAAATATGATACCGCAAGAAGATGATAAAAATGCGAAGAAAACACTTACAAGAGGCATGGCAAATAAAGAAGCCATTAAAAATAAAGAAACAAACAATGATGAAGAAATCATTGTGGATAGTGACAAAACCCAGAAGTCTGATCAACTTCCGATTTGGGATTACACATCCGTTAGTGACGTCAGGAATATGAAGAATTTTAAATTTTATATTGCCAAAAAAAATAAAATATATATTGAAAATAATATTGTGCACGTGGGATTTAGCGATAATTCAACGAAACCAGTTTCGTATTCGAAGAAGCGAAAAACCAAACAAAATAATTTAAATACGCATGCGAGATACAGTGATAATTCAACGAATCTAGATTCGATTATGAAGAAACTGATATCCAAAATGAAAAAGGAAAACATATTAGAGCTAGCGCTAGCCAACAATGATAAAATATTCCAAAGAATCTCAAAAGAAGAATTGAAAAACATATTTATAAACATACAACAAAGCCCTCAAAATAGAAAAAGTCCTGAACTCAAAATTTTAATGAAATGAAAAAGAATACAGGATGACATTACAAAATTTAAACTCATTGACGAATACCACACAACAGGACACTTAGGAGTTAGAAGAACAATGATAAAACTAAAACAAAGGTACGTGTGGAAAAACATGTACAAAATGTTAAAGAAATTTGTATCGCAATGCGACATATGCGCGAAAAGTAAACAAACACGCCACACTATTTAACCACTAACGATAACAGACACGCCTAGCAATAGTTTCCAAACATTGCCAATCGACACCGTAGGACCGTTACGTATATCCAATGGATTTCGGTACATACTAACAATGCAATGTGATCTCACAAAATTTGTAATATCATACCCTATGTCAACAAAAGACGCCGACACTGTCGCAAGAATACTCGTAGAACAAGTAATTCTAAAGTATGGCCATTTTCAAGTACTAAAATTTGATAATGGTACGGAATTCAAAAATGAGTTGATGCATAGCATATGTGAACTATTAAAAATAAAACAAACATTTTCTACTCCATACCATCATCAAACGATAGGGTCACTTGAAAGGAACCACAGGGTTCTTAATGAATTTCTATTAACATCAACAAATGACCATGAATGGGACAAGTGGATACCGTACTTTACTTTCGCTTACAACACGACTTCACACGTTGACACTGGTTACACACCCTTTGAACTTGTATACGGAAAATTACCATGTTTACCCAACCAAATTTTTGAAAATGAAACCAAAACTTATGATCTCGACAGCTATCGAAGCGAGATGCGTACGAGACTAAATTTTTCACTAAATAAAGCCAAAGAAATGTTAATTAGGGCTAAAGAGAAAAGAACTGAAAAAAATTTAAATAATATACAAAAGTAGGAGACCTAGTGTTATTAAAAGTAGAAAATAGAAAGAAATATGAAAAACCATATAAGGGATCATTTATAGTACTAGATAAATTAGGAGTTAATACAAAAATAGAATATAATGGAAAACTAAAAATTATTCATAACAATCAGCTGATACCTTACAAGGCAGCAATATAGCAAATAAGAAAATAATTATTAAAATTAAAACATTTTTACATATATTTTATTATAAATCATACTTGTTTATTTCATAAAAAATTTGTACGCTTAAAAAAAAAACAAATTCAAAAAAACATTTTTATTATTAATTATAATCATATATTTGCTTATTTCATAATTTCATAATTTAAATCAATATTCTATAAAAATATTTTAATCATATCACCCAACAATTTTATAATTACAATCTTTTCTGAAAATTTTTTTAAAAAATCATTATTTTTCAAATAATTTTCATCTTAAGGGTAAGGCTGTACTGTATACATACATATCTACATTACCTGCCCCTGCATTTTATTTGTACTAATGCACCGACAAAGTATCGATATGCTAACGCTGCACTTTTGAGTACGGTTCTGGACGTTGTCAACAACAATTGAGTGTATATTGAAATGCACTCAATTTCGGTGACCGTCCTACGACACCATTCGTCAAGACCAAATTAGCGTACTCAGGCCAACGGGTGCAAATGAAATGCAGTACCTAATATTATTGTAGTGTAAGTAAGTAGGATAGACTAAGAACCAATATGAAAAAGATATAAAAGAGCCGCGATGGCCACTAATAAATCAGAGATTATTTTTGGCTTTCAAACTGAAAACACTCTTTCACTTATTGCGGCGACTTCGCCAAGTTTAAACTACAGCGGAGGACCGCTTTAAACATCCAAAAATTAGAGTAGGGCCAGGCAATAAGATTAAAAAATATATACCTGACATATATTATAGTGTCTTTATCTACCAAATTAGCTGCCAAATTATATATACATACACTCAGGGAAAAAAACATAGTAAAATCAAGTACGATCGTATTTACTCCTTCATTTTTTCAACTTATTGAAAACAACTTTGAAATAAAGAGCAAAATACTTAAAATAACTATTGTCAACGTTGAAACAAAGTTGCAAAGTTGAAATAAAGTGAAAAATACTTAAAATAACTGTTGTCAACGTTGAAACAAAGTTGGACGATTTTAAATCAGCGTCTGGCAAACTTAATATAAATTGGAAAATTTTTGAAATAATCGGAAAACAACTTTAAAATAAGTTTGTTTATTTTTGAATTTAAGTTTCAAATTGAAAACAAGTTTGTTCGTAGTTTCAAAAATTTCCAACTTTACCAGACTTTCATTAACGTTCCTACTTGTTATAAGGTGGTTATTTTTGATTTTAGGTTGTTTTTTCACTGGGTGTATACAAAATACGATAATACAACTTTGCAACCTGTGTTTCTATGACTCTCGTATTGATTCTTCTTCTTATTTAAAAAGTAATTGGAGGGAATTTGTGATAATTGGACTTAGGGACTATTTTAAATGCATAAAACATGCACGACTTGCCTAAAATATTGCAACAAAGAACGTGGAGACCTCCAAAACTTTTGCGACCATCAACTTTGGCCAGATGGCCACTTGCACTTACGGGCAGACGAATGCCTGGCCCAGGGGTTTCCGAAAGCATTTTGAATGCATTAAACGTGCGCGACTTGTTGAAAATCGAAGCACAGGTGAACCGCAATATTTCTTCCGATCCTTGATTTGGGCCGCATCAGCACCTCCGCGAATGGTGGCACGCATCCCGTGGCGAACGAATTTAGGTTAGGTTAAACATTTGCAATATAATTTTTTCGCTCTCTTTTTCTCTCCCTTTTTGAAATGACAGTACTAGATTTTTTCTGCAATGGGTGTCCTCACAACAACTGTATTTTTTCAAACTCGATGATACGACAACACGACAATACAAGACCCTTGTGAATTCCCTAAATGTCTGCAGTGAAGGCAGAATACGAACTTTTGAGTAAAACTGTGTCGACTAGGCCTTTCCATTTTGGAAGCTTTTTGAGTCCTACCTGGTCAACCGGACAGCTGTCCAAACCAAATCACAAAAAAAAAAACTTTTTGCGATTCCAGGATAGTTGCAAAATTTTAAAAACAGTTCACTTCAAATTTTTTTTTGAAAAAGTGAATTTATAAATGTTTAATATTGTCCAATATTGACAATATAACGCAATTTGTCGAAAAAAATATCACAAAAGAATCGCTGCTGCATCTTTCCACATACTTAGAATGTGCAAATTGTACATGAAACAGTAAAAAACATTTCGAGCATATTATTTTAACTTAAAACATGTATAAATAGGTAAGATAAGTCGAAGATATTGCAGGGCCTAAAAAGGATAAATCCAAAAATTCCCTAGCTTTCTTCTAGCTCCTGCAATCGTGTTTACAAGAAAATAGTACGGACACACGGTCAGACAGACAGACGGATAGGGCTAAGTCAACTCAGGAGGTGACGCTGATCAAGAATATATATACTTTTCCATACCGGACACGTCTCCTTCTTGGTGTTACAAACATCAGACCAAAGTGAATATACCCATACCTCATGAGGTGTAGGGTATAAAAATATGTCGATAAATCTAAAACAACAAAAATTCAAAGTAGCTCTAGCTCTAGAGAGCACAATATAAGGGCAACGACAGTGCTGACAGACATTGACGTCTACTTCAAACGAAAAGGTTCTCCTCCTCTTTCTGGAAATATGAATTCCTCCAAAATGCAAAAGACTAGTAGCTCAAAACTCAAATGCACCGCCTAAAATATACATTATTAGATACAACAACATTACAACACAATTACATTAACACAATTACAACGACACAATACAACACAACTACAACAACAACACATATGTTGTAATGTTTCAAAAAAGCAACAAAAAAAAAAAAGTTTTTTGGAGACTTTCAAAAAGAGTAAAATTTTGAAAATTTTTTAACTCAAAAAAAGTTAGAGAAAACAAGTGTAACCGCAAAATATGCATGATAGATTGAAAATATTTTCAAAAAACGCAGTAAATTAAAAGGTTCAAATTTGGAGATTTTGAGATGGAGATGTAAAATTTTGAGTTTTACATTTTTGAGTATTTTATGGTAGGAGATTTTGTATATGGTGGAGATTTTGTGACCCTAACCATAGAGACATTCCACGGATCTGCAGAGACATTCCATTTTTGCATTATTTGCAAAAATGGGAATAAAACATTCATCAAATAAATCGAACGCGTCTCTCACGCCGATTCCTACTTCCCGCTCATACGAAAACGAAACAGAAGAAGAAAGTGCAACAGTGCTGTTACAACAACAACAAGAAAGTGCGAGAGACAAAATTTGTCAAAATCAAACATTAAACTTTGCATCGAGAAAATACGTGTCACCGATTGCCCCCAAAAGCGATGACACTCTTCGATCATCAACGCTCTCTAAGCACACTACATCATTAGAGTTGGCAACAACTCCCATTCAACATCCCACTCTCGCTGGATCTCTCACACCAGGGGCCGGTTCGCGTAAGCCGATACTCGACTATCACAAAATCGATAGTTGAAACCGACACAACCAAACCGATAGTGCGAATTTGGTTCGCGTAAGCCGATAAAATAAAAGTCGAGTGCTATTTGCGTGAGCACACAAAATGTATTACATTATTTGCGAACAAGTCATTTGAACAGCTGAAATTAAAGATTTTAAATTGAAAAAAAAGAAGTTTAAAATAAATAAAATAATAAAGAATAACACGAAAGTGAGCAAGAAATGTTTCCATTTTCGACGAGGGTGTTGATCTTGGTAGACGATAGATTACAAAGAATGCTGAGGGATGTCTCAAATCCGTTGGAATTGAAGGAAAGAAGGTATGGCCTATTGCAATTAATTGGTTTTAAAAGCAAAAACGTTCTTTACACCTTTTTCAGTTTTTTGCCAAAAGACGCCTTCCAATATTTGCTCGACTTCCCGATGGCATAAGAAGTACCTACATTCCTCATATTTTGAGACTTGCGGTTACACTGGAGATGCTGTCAGGTGCAGTATATCAGTGGCAAACGGGAAGTGTATTTACGTCACCCATACAGTAAATGCAATGGAGATGAAGTTGTGTCGCGAATCAATAAAATGGAATGCGAATGAGAAATTTTAACAATTTCTTATAATTACTACATTTTAGTTTTTTTTGCGAGCGCAACAGTTTTTTTGGCAATTGATTAAAAATTCAGTGAAATCGACACATCAAAAGGTGTCGGTTTCAACTATCGATAATTTTCATACTTTTTTGTCGAGCAAAGCTGGGCATTAACTAGTTAATAGTTAATTGAAAATTTCTGAAAATTTTTTTAAAAAATCATTATTTTTCAAATAATTTTCATCTTAAGGGTAAGGCTGTACTGTATACATACATATCTACATTACCTGCCCCTGCATTTTATTTGTACTAATGCACCGACAAAGTATCGATATGCTAACGCTGCACTTTTGAGTACGGTTCTGGACGTTGTCAACAACAATTGAGTGTATATTGAAATGCACTCAATTTCGGTGACCGTCCTACGACACCATTCGTCAAGACCAAATTAGCGTACTCAGGCCAACGGGTGCAAATGAAATGCAGTACCTAATATTATTGTAGTGTAAGTAAGTAGGATAGACTAAGAACCAATATGAAAAGGATATAAAAGAGCCGCGATGGCCACTAATAAATCAGAGATTATTTTTGGCTTTCAAACTGAAAACACTCTTTCACTTATTGCGGCGACTTCGCCAAGTTTAAACTACAGCGGAGGACCGCTTTAAACATCCAAAAATTAGAGTAGGGCCAGGCAATAAGATTAAAAAATATATACCTGACATATATTATAGTGTCTTTATCTACCAAATTAGCAGCCAAATTATATATACATACACTCAGGGAAAAAAACATAGTAAAATCAAGTACGATCGTATTTACTCCTTCATTTTTTCAACTTATTGAAAACAACTTTGAAATAAAGAGCAAAATACTTAAAATAACTATTGTCAACGTTGAAACAAAGTTGCAAAGTTGAAATAAAGTGAAAAATACTTAAAATAACTGTTGTCAACGTTGAAACAAAGTTGGACGATTTTAAATCAGCGTCTGGCAAACTTAATATAAATTGGAAAATTTTTGAAATAATCGGAAAACAACTTTAAAATAAGTTTGTTTATTTTTGAATTTAAGTTTCAAATTGAAAACAAGTTTGTTCGTAGTTTCAAAAATTTCCAACTTTACCAGACTTTCATTAACGTTCCTACTTGTTATAAGGTGGTTATTTTTGATTTTAGGTTGTTTTTTCACTGGGTGTATACAAAATACGATAATACAACTTTGCAACCTGTGTTTCTATGACTCTCGTATTGATTCTTCTTCTTATTTAAAAAGTAATTGGAGGGAATTTGTGATAATTGGACTTAGGGACTATTTTAAATGCATAAAACATGCACGACTTGCCTAAAATATTGCAACAAAGAACGTGGAGACCTCCAAAACTTTTGCGACCATCAACTTTGGCCAGATGGCCACTTGCACTTACGGGCAGACGAATGCCTGGCCCAGGGGTTTCCGAAAGCATTTTGAATGCATTAAACGTGCGCGACTTGTTGAAAATATTGAATCGAAGCACAGGTGAACCGCAATATTTCTTCCGATCCTTGATTTGGGCCGCATCAGCACCTCCGCGAATGGTGGCACGCATCCCGTGGCGAACGAATTTAGGTTAGGTTAAACATTTGCAATATAATTTTTTCGCTCTCTTTTTCTCTCCCTTTTTGAAATGACAGTACTAGATTTTTTCTGCAATGGGTGTCCTCACAACAACTGTATTTTTTCAAACTCGATGATACGACAACACGACAATACAAGACCCTTGTGAATTCCCTAAATGTCTGCAGTGAAGGCAGAATACGAACTTTTGAGTAAAACTGTGTCGACTAGGCCTTTCCATTTTGGAAGCTTTTTGAGTCCTACCTGGTCAACCGGACAGCTGTCCAAACCAAATCACAAAAAAAAACTTTTTGCGATTCCAGGATAGTTGCAAAATTTTAAAAACAGTTCACTTCAAATTTTTTTTTGAAAAAGTGAATTTATAAATGTTTAATATTGTCCAATATTGACAATATAACGCAATTTGTCGAAAAAAATATCACAAAAGAATCGCTGCTGCATCTTTCCACATACTTAGAATGTGCAAATTGTACATGAAACAGTAAAAAACATTTCGAGCATATTATTTTAACTTAAAACATGTATAAATAGGTAAGATAAGTCGAAGATATTGCAGGGCCTAAAAAGGATAAATCCAAAAATTCCCTAGCTTTCTTCTAGCTCCTGCAATCGTGTTTACAAGAAAATAGTACGGACACACGGTCAGACAGACAGACGGATAGGGCTAAGTCAACTGAGGAGGTGACGCTGATCAAGAATATATATACTTTTCCATACCGGACACGTCTCCTTCTTGGTGTTACAAACATTAGACCAAAGTGAATATACCCATACCTCATGAGGTGTAGGGTATAAAAATATGTCGATAAATCTAAAACAACAAAAATTCAAAGTAGCTCTAGCTCTAGAGAGCACAATATAAGGGCAACGACAGTGCTGACAGACATTGACGTCTACTTCAAACGAAAAGGTTCTCCTAATCTTTCTGGAAATATGAATTCCTCCAAAATGCAAAAGACTAGTCCCAAAAAGTCTGTTGAGTTAGGGCAAAATTTTCAATTCTTGCCGAAACAACGAGATCGGATTCCAAACCGAAAGTTCAAAAATCACTATAGAGACGGGTTGGCTACGGTAGCTCAAAACTCAAATGCACCGCCTAAAATATACATTATTAGATACAACAACATTACAACACAATTACATTAACACAATTACAACGACACAATACAACACAACTACAACAACAACACATATGTTGTAATGTTTCAAAAAAGCAACAAAAAAAAAAAAGTTTTTTGGAGACTTTCAAAAAGAGTAAAATTTTGAAAATTTTTTAACTCAAAAAAAGTTAGAGAAAACAAGTGTAACCGCAAAATATGCATGATAGATTGAAAATATTTTCAAAAAACGCAGTAAATTAAAAGGTTCAAATTTGGAGATTTTGAGATGGAGATGTAAAATTTTGAGTTTTACATTTTTGAGTATTTTATGGTAGGAGATTTTGTATATGGTGGAGATTTTGTGACCCTAACCATAGAGACATTCCACGGATCTGCAGAGACATTCCATTTTTGCATTATTTGCAAAAATGGGAATAAAACATTCATCAAATAAATCGAACGCGTCTCTCACGCCGATTCCTACTTCCCGCTCATACGAAAACGAAACAGAAGAAGAAAGTGCAACAGTGCTGTTACAACAACAACAAGAAAGTGCGAGAGACAAAATTTGTCAAAATCAAACATTAAACTTTGCATCGAGAAAATACGTGTCACCGATTGCCCACAAAAGCGATGACACTCTTCGATCATCAACGCTCTCTAAGCACACTACATCATTAGAGTTGGCAACAACTCCCATTCAACATCCCACTCTCGCTGGATCTCTCACACCAGGGGCCGGTTCGCGTAAGCCGATACTCGACTATCACAAAATCGATAGTTGAAACCGACACAACCAAACCGATAGTGCGAATTTGGTTCGCGTAAGCCGATAAAATAAAAGTCGAGTGCTATTTGCGTGAGCACACAAAATGTATTACATTATTTGCGAACAAGTCATTTGAACAGCTGAAATTAAAGATTTTAAATTGAAAAAAAAGAAGTTTAAAATAAATAAAATAATAAAGAATAACACGAAAGTGAGCAAGAAATGTTTCCATTTTCGACGAGGGTGTTGATCTTGGTAGACGATAGATTACAAAGAATGCTGAGGGATGTCTCAAATCCGTTGGAATTGAAGGAAAGAAGGTATGGCCTATTGCAATTAATTGGTTTTAAAAGCAAAAACGTTCTTTACACCTTTTTCAGTTTTTTGCAAAAATATAGATTGTCAAAAGACGCCTTCCAATATTTGCTCGACTTCCCGATGGCATAAGAAGTACCTACATTCCTCATATTTTGAGACTTGCGGTTACACTGGAGATGCTGTCAGGTGCAGTATATCAGTGGCAAACGGGAAGTGTATTTACGTCACCCATACAGTAAATGCAATGGAGATGAAGTTGTGTCGCGAATCAATAAAATGGAATGCGAATGAGAAATTTTAACAATTTCTTATAATTACTACATTTTAGTTTTTTTTGCGAGCGCAACAGTTTTTTTGGCAATTGATTAAAAATTCAGTGAAATCGACACATCAAAAGGTGTCGGTTTCAACTATCGATAATTTTCATACTTTTTTGTCGAGCAAAGCTGGGCATTAACTAGTTAATAGTTAATTAACGAAGTTAAATTTTTTGTTAACTTTTAACGTTTCAGTTAATTTTGAAAACCACTAACTTTTTCATTTAGTTAAGTTAAATTTCTTCGATTACCTAGCATTAGTTAACTTTAAAAGGAACAAAAACTAGAGAGTGGACTATCTTCGGCTATACCGAAGTTGAAATACCCCCACACAGTAGGAAGAAGTACCTCGATCATAAAAAAATGTGGTCTCAAGACCCTATTTTGAGCCAATTATAGGTGGTTGTCCAAAATCCATTTCTAAAAATTTCCAATTATATCCACCAAAAAAAAAAAATTGGTCTCAAGACCCCATTTAGACCCTTATATATGTGGCTTCGGAACCTCGGACCATGTCCAAAATCCATTTCTAAAAATTTCCAATTAAATCCACCAAAAAAAAAAATTGGTCTCAAGACCCCATTTAGACCTTATATATGTGGCTTCGGAACCTCGGACCATGTCAAAAATACGTTTCTAAACATTTCCAATCGAATACAACAATAAAAAAGACTTGAAAAATTTTTACCTTTTTTTTCGGTGTATGGGAGCCACGCCCAGTTTTTGTCCGATTTGGCTGATTCTCGAACTTGATCTCAGTATTCACGAGAAAAACATGTAAAAAAAGTTTCAAGTCGATATCTCCAAAACTGCGACCGCTATCGTGCGGACGGACAGACGGACAGACGGACAGACGGACAGACGGACAGACGGACAGACGGACAGACGGACGGACAGACAGACGGACATCGCTAAATCGACTCAGGAGGTGATACTGATCAAGAATATATATACTTTTCCATACCGGACACGCCTCCTTATGGGCGTTACAAACGTTGTGACAAAGTTAGTATACCCTGCCACAGTGAGTGTGGGGGTATAATTAAGAATTCATACTATTTTTATACCCCCACACTCACTGTGGGGGTATCTCGAGAATCAGCCAAATCGGACAAAAACTGGGCGTGGCTCCCATACACCGAAAAAAAAGGTAAAAATTTTTCAAGTCTTTTTTATTGTTGTATTCGATTGGGAATGTTTAGAAACGTATTTTTGACATGGTCCGAGGTTCCGAAGCCACATATATAAGGTCTAAATGGGGTCTTGAGACCAATTTTTTTTTTTTTGGTGGATTTAATTGGAAATTTTTAGAAATGGATTTTGGACATGGTTCGAGGTTCCGAAGCCACATATATAAGGGTCTAAATGGGGTCTTGAGACCAATTTTTTTTTTTTTTGGATTTAATTGGAAATTTTTAGAAATGGATTTTGGACATGGTCAGGGCTCCAAAACCACCTATAATTGGCTCAAAATAGGGTCTTGAGACCACATTTTTTTATGATCGAGGTACTTCTTCCTACTGTGTGGGGGTATTTCAACTTCGGTATAGCCGAAGATAGTCCACTCTCTAGTTGAACTGATATTTAATTTAACCCATTAATGACGAGAGCGAAATTTTCGGAATTTTTTCTAGATTTTTTCAGGAATACCTAGAAATGGCCTAAGAAACGAATTTCTAACTTTTTTTTTTTTGGACCGCTTACCGTTTGCCCAGCCCTGGCCGTTACCATATGGTAACGCTCGTCACAACCCTAGCAAAATTACCTAATTTAAGATATTATTGTTTATAACTACTTTAATTTTAAATTCTTGAAAGTTTAGCAATGTTTTAAGATTTATTTTGTAAAAAAAATTTTTATCGACCAATTTTTTTAAATCTAAAAATTTTTTAAAAAAAATATTTTGTTAAAAAAAATTCTATAAATTCAGGAGCATTTTTGATCACAAAAGTTTCTTCAGCAAAGTAGTTTGTTTTTGAAAAACGCACATTTTTGCATAAAAAAAAAAATGTTATAGCCCCCAGGAAAAAAGTTAGAAAAGTAGGTCAGTTTTCAACTAGGATTTTCTTGATAAGTGTCGTGGTAGTGATCATTGAATGGGGTCCAATAAACCTTTTCAATAGTATTCAAGTTGATATTCTTACAATTTTGGTAGTCGTTCAAAATTACTACAAAAGGCTGTCCTAATTATCTGTCCGCCACTGTATATAATATGTATCTCCGCCTACACCAAAATACTGTTTAGGTTTTCAATAACATAAGAAATATCTCCATATGAACTGAAATTGGAAAGGTCCTCGTCATCATTTGACATACACAATTTACATGGCTGTAAAAGAGGTGTAGGATGAAGACCATAGGAAGTACCTCCTTCATCTTCCTCCTAATAATCTTGTCCAGCCGGATAAAATTATGCCCGCCTAAATGTCTTCATCGTAATGTTAAAAACCAATTGAGTAAGTTTTAGCCGGTCGAAGTAAGCCTATATATACCATACACCCTTCCATCTGAGACCTGGTGGCCATCTTCCGCTCATTCCACCGACGGTACTCACATGTGCTCCATTTAGTAGTACTTTTTTACATTCATCAGCTCGGCATGACCTAGCCATCTTAGACGTGGATTTTGTATGCGTCACGATGTCATGTCATGATCGGGGTATTGCTCATATAGCTTTTGCGGCACTCACCATCGACGCAAAGCGGACAATATATCTTACGGAGAATTTTCCTACCACAATTCCCGTGAAATTGTGTAACATTTGTTACAAAACTCGACTCTCACTTGTATGGAAGGTAGTCGTGGCAGCTGATCGATTTCGCCCATTTGCAATACCAACTCCTTCTAGGATTTCCAAAGGATAAATTCAATGTTTGGACCGCCTAGCTTTCATTTAGCTCCTTCAATAGCCCATACCAATCAAAATAACGGACAGACATACGGATATGGCTAAATCAACTTAAGAGGTGCTGCTAATTTTTCATAAGTACACCAAGTAGAATTTATAGATAAAATATTTTTAACTTTATATGAAAAAAGCTAAAAAAAAATATATTTCAAACCAATATATAGAAAAAATGTACTTCATTTTACAAAAAATACTCGAATATGTACGCAAATATGTATATAAACACATACAAAAATTATTTAAAATCTGAATATTAAAAAAAATTTTTTTTTTAAATTATATTAAGAACACAAACACACTTTCAAATCAATATACAAATAAAATATATTTAATTTTACATAAAAAAAGCTCATACAAACAATTTCAGTAAGAAAATTTAAATTTGCTGGGGTTGTGACGAGCGTGCCCATATGGTAACAGCAAAATTCAAAATGATAAAAAGGTAACACAGAAGTTATAAATAATTTTATTTTATACGTTTTCTAATACTTTGATATTCTACCCAAATGCCAAAAAAAAACATTCAAAATATATAACTTTTTATGGCAATGAAAAATATTCTTACTGGGAAGGTCGTGACTTTTCGCTGTTTTTGCCCACTTTTCAAAAACACTACTTTTCAATTATCCGCCACGATCGCTACTGACGAGCGATTGCTTAGAGTTATATATCAAAAGAAAGATCTAAGCATGCTTTATTTAAATAAAAAAACAGATTAGTGATATTTGTTCAAATATTTATTTAATTGAATATACCGTGGAACGCTATCAGCGTTACCATGAGTAACACTCGTCGTGAATGGGTTAAAAATTATTTCACAAAACAATTAAATACACAAGCCGATATATTTCGAAGTGATCTATATTCTATTATGTATGAATGGACCATCCTAAACACAATGGCGTTCTCAGCCATCACGTGAGGTTTACATCGTCAGGATGTTTACATCGTATTTTCCATTTCTCAAATTTCTCCAAATGCCGAAAAGCTGAGAACACCATTGTGTTTAGAATGATCTGTGATATTTGTTCTTAACCAACCTTCATTCGTTTCATTCTTATTATTTAATATTCTAATAAAATTTGTATGGCTTTATATGAATATAAATAAAGTAGCACCTTTGCCCGTGCATGCACGGGAAATAAAACACTAATTTGAAAAAATTAATGTTTACTTTATTTTGTAATTTAGATGCAAAAATATTTTCTATGTTTCAGACATTTTTTGCAACCCTTGGCCAAACATTTCTCGTAGCTGGAGATTTTAATGCCAAACACACTTATTGGGGCTCTCGTCTGATTTCGCCCAAGGGAAGATTACTATGGAATACTACCAGCAGACTCGGCCTTGATGTGGTTTCGTCAGGCACGCCAACATACTGGCCATCAGACGGACGCAAAATTCCAGACGTTATTGATTTTGCAGTAATCAAGACCCTTAAACGAACTCAACTAACCATTGAGTCTTCACTGGAACTCTCGTCTGACCGCACACCCACTATAATTACAGTAAAATATGTGCCAAATTCAGAAGTCAACCCACCCGACAAACTCACCAGTATGTAGACGAATTGGCTTAAATTCAGAAAATATATAAGTTCACACATTACCCTGCATGTGTCACCGAAAACTGAGGAGCAACTGAATGCGGCAGTGCGTAACTTTACCCTTCTACTTACAAACGCCGCACTGGCAGCGACCCCAAAAATCAATAACACTACCCAAAAAAAGGAATTTGTGCCACAAAATATAAACAGAAAAGAGATCAATAAGGCGTGATTGGCAAAAGTTCAGATCACCCTGTAATAACGGCTAAAATGGTGAAAGAGCTGCCATCAATTGCTGTTAGTCACTTATTGCATATATATAATGCTATATTAAGAATAGGTCACTACCCAACTGACTGGAAGCTGTCGCAGATCACGATGATCCCAAAACCGGGAAAAGACCCTACAAACGTCAGTTCATATCGCCCAATAAGCTTACTCTCTACCCTATCAAAACTTTTTGAGAAAATTCTGATTAAAATGATGTTACCCACAATACTCGCTAAAGGTGAAATACCCAATCACCAATTCGGATTTAGAGAAAAGCATGGCACAATTGAACAGGTTCATCGCATTGTTGGATTGATCAAAAAAACATTCGAGAAACAGCAATACTGCTCAGCAGTATTCCTCGACATCACCCAAGCCTTTGATAAGGTAAGGATAGAGGATTGATATCCAAACTACAGAAACTATTATTCGCAAGCATGCACATTTTGCTTGACAACTACTTGACCCACAGAAAATTTGTAGTTAAACATAAAAGTTTCGTTTCTCGTAGATTTGATATTCTTGCCGGTGTACCCCAAGGCAGCGTCCTGGGACCCCTGCTGTATATACTCTATACAGCTGATATGCCCACTTATGATCAGACCCTCATCTCAACATTTGCCGACGACACCGCAATATTGTGCTCACACCAAAATGACATCACAACACGTACAACAGCATTTAATCACTTTGCAAAATTGGTTAACTCAGTGGAGAATTAAAGTCAATGAGTCTAAGAGCGTTCATCTAACCTTCACCCTAAGGAAAGATACTTGCCCCACCCTTAAAATAAATGGTAGTGTAATACCACAGTGTCGTGAAACCAAATACCTTGCTATGCATCTCGATCGCAGGCTCACTTGGAAAGGGCACATCGAAGCTAAAAATACACAAATCAAATTACAAAAAATCGAACTAAATTGGCTCCTTTCGAAACAATCAAGACTCAACACCAAGTACAAAATCCTTTTATATAAAAGTGTAATTAAACCCATATGGACATATGGGATTGAGCTCTAGGGAACAGCATCTCCATCAAATGTCGAGAAACTACAAAGAATGCAGTCGAAAGTTCTGCGTCAAATCGTTTCAGCTCCATGGTTTATAAGAAATGCAAAAATTCATCGAGATTTACAAATACCGACAATTTACGATGAGATCCCTTAGCGTACATCAAAGTACAAAGATAAGCTTAAGCTGCATCCAAATATTCTAGCTAGAAATTTGTTTAGACCCACCCAACCCCTACGTCTAAAGCGTAACTATTCTATAGCTTTTGAATAGATAGCCCCGTAACCCTCAGCAACTCCAACATACCGCATATGACGCCATCAGGACAATGCCAACATCCATCGATGTCAACATCACCTTGATGACACCCCTATGAATGATAACTACATAGGTTGCCCAAATCGTTGGATTAGGTCAACTAGTAAATTATAATGTGAAATTTGTACCGCTAAAAATTATTGTTAGTTCTAAGTTTTAGAAAACCCAATAAATAAAAATGAATTTAAAAAAAAAAAAAAAATGTTTTCATATGTAATTTTTTTTATAGAAATTTGTGAAATATGTGAACTTTTATTAAATTTTATTCGATGATGTAATTGTCGCCTAATGTGTAAAGTTGAACTGTTACATTAAAAAAGAATTAAAAAAAGAAAGATTAAAAAAAGAAAAAAATATGAAGCAACTTCGGCCGGCACCGGGCTTCAACCTATGACCCCCACAGTCATAGGCCAAAGCTCTAATCAACTGACCACAGCCAGCTATAAAATAATTTCAGCTAATGGCGGTTAGGTAGACCAAGCCGTATGGTGAACTCCATAATTTATATATGCATATAAAAAATCATTTGTGAAATATGTGAACTTTTGTTAAATTTTGTAAAGAATAGAAAGAAATTTTGTTGGATGATGTAATTGTGTAAAGTTGAACTGTTAAATTAAAAAAGAATTAAAAAAGAAAGATTAAAAAAAGAAAAAAGAATATCAAGCAATGGAATAAAAAAAAATACGACTGGTGGCGGGCTTGAACCCAAGACTGTCGCAGTCATAGGTCGAAGCTCTAACCAACAGACCACAGCCAGCTATAAAATAAATTGAGCTAATGGCGATATAGTTCATCAAGCTGTATGGTAAATGTGTATATACACACAAAAATATAGCTTTGATTTACCATTGCCACCTTTAAGGAAATAATACTACCAAAAGGATAGCGTTGCCACCTAACAATGTTTTCACCTGTTACGGCTAAACATTATTTCCGATTGTCGATTATTTGTTTGCAAAGCGTTTTATTCATTGGATTTTTTCAATTTTTATTTTCGTATTATGTATTTTGATGTACTAAAACCGAATCTGAATCTTTTATTGTAGCAAGAATCTGGTTTCCGAGAAATAAATTTTTTTAAGTTTTGATTTCCCCTTTTACAATTTCTTGAGTGACTTCTAAGAAAGGTGTTCATTTTGCAGTATTTTTTTTCGGGAATTTTAATTTATAAATGATTCACATTTTTATTTGTTTTTATGAAATTTCTCACCTTAAACAAATATATTTTCGCATTTGCAAGAAACATTTTTGAGTAAGTTTCGCTGCGGCTGCGGTACTTCGCGTTGATGTGTGCGGACCTTAATGTTGTACTGGGAATATATTATAGTGTATATCAAAGTGTAATATGAAAGTGTAATATGGAAATCCAATACACCACCGTAATAGGTGAAAATAGTGTTATGTGGCAACGGTGGTCTTGTGGCAGTGTTATTTTCTTAAAGGTGTCAGCTTTAGGTCGAAGCTATTTTTGTTTATATGTGAAATGATTTTTTGTGTGTGTATATACATGAAAGCGTTTTGCATACAGCTTGCCGAAGTTAATCGATATTAGGTGAAGGTATTGTATGAGCATTAGTGGCTCTGGTGAGAAGGCGCTTAGTTCGCTACTTCATCTTACTTACAATCGCTGCGTTGTGGGTTCGATACCTCACCAGGGCGGCTAACATTTATAAGATAAAATATATGTGTGAATATATTTGTAAGTAAGTGGCTCTGCTTCCTTCTCACGACCGCAGCGTCGTGTGGGCAAACCACCAGAATGGCTAACATTAAAAAAAAAGAAGGTTAACAACTTACAAAAATTTTTTAAGTGAAGTTGTAAATTTGGAATTGTTTAGTGTTCCGGACAGACAGACAGAAACACAGACAGAAAGACAGACAGAAATACAGACAGAAAGACAGACAGAAAGACAGACAGACAGACAGACAGACAGACAGACCTGGACAAATATATATATTAATTGTTTCATACAATTGTTTCGCTTTTGATAAAAATTTTGATAATTTATTTTAAAGTAAATTCGAATATAGAAACCTGGAAAAAGGTTCTCTGAGTGCAGGCATTCAATTGAATATAGTTAAAATGTTTTTGTTATGTATTTTTTTGTAAAAAAAATTTTTTTTTTATTTTCTATAGAAAGTGTAACTATTTAATGTAACTTTTAACGAAGTTAACTTTTTGACGAAATTAACTTTTTAATTTAACGAAGTTAAATTTTTGATTAACTATTACTGGGTTAACGAAGTTAAATTCTCGATTAACTACGCCCAGCTTTGTTGTGGAGTATCGGTTTACGCGAACCAAAACCGATACTCACACTGTCGGTTTCGTTCACTATCGGCTTACGCGAACCGGCCCCTGTTCGCACATGGAGTCAACAATGTGTTACACACAAAAAAAAGTAGGTAAATCTAACCAAAAAAGACGATTGAAAATGCAGCAACCAAAAAACGTGGTAAATGGAACCGTAGATGTTTGGTGTTTGGTGTTTCTGTAGATGTGTTGTATTGAAATATTTATGAAACTTAAATTAATTTAATGTAAGCCCAAGACTTTAAAAACGAAATAATTTGCATTCGGGCAACATCATTTCTACTGCGAATTATATATTACATTCACTACCCACAACCAACTCACTTTCACAAAAAGCAATATTTCAATATTTCATTAAGTTTACAATTATATTGTAATATTGAAATTAATGTTTTCCCGGGAAAAAACGAGTTGAAAAACATTCTGCACAATTTTTAACATCTTAAAAACACAATTTTTCATTATAACATAGCCATAATTTGATTTTAAAAATTGTTTTCGAAATATCAAAAATGAAAAATGTAAACAATTCGGAAGCCATTTTCTACTACAACAAACTTCCGTAAAATGCTACTAATTGTATCGCATACTAATGGCAACAAGAACTTGATGAGTGCTTCGAAGCCAAGTGTCGAATTCATTCATATATTATGCAGCACTTGTTGCTTTGAGAGCGAAAACGAGACAGCCATATTGCGAATCACATCATTGGTTGCCGAAATACGACCATGCTGCCAATATCCAATATAGCAACCAAACTCAGTTGAGTTGCGAACTGTCGTTATATTAAATTATATTTGTTGGTAAACCAGAGATTGCAGTTAAAAATTATTTAACAAATTTTCGACGATAAGATTAATTACAGAAATAGTAATTGTTCTTTGTGTTTTCAATATAAAATAACAAATATTTTTTAACAGTTTTTTGGTTAGATTAACCTATCTTTTTTCTTTCTGTGTACTTTCAACACATACACAGTTAACTGTTTTGCCTCTTGTTTTAGAAATTCCATTTCAGCATAATATGCAAATGAGTTAGGGCAAACCGATTTGGCATTCTTGCCGAAACAACGAGTTCGGATCCGATTCCGAAAGTTCAAAAACCCCCACCAATTTACTTACGCAAAAAAAACTCGAATCCTCTATCTACTTTCACAAATTATTTGTGATCACACATTTCATGTAATCCCTATTCTTAGGGGAAAATTCATGAAACTAAAATTCAAATCTATAACGAGGCCAATTATAGAAAATTATCGAATCCCTCGATAATTCAAAAAAGAGCTATTACACATATCAAATCAAAAGCTCCAAAGGTCTCTCCGTTTTTAACATACAAAATCGAGATAAAATTCCCCAACCACTATTCTGAGTGGAATTGGAATTTGATCCAAAGTCTCTAAAAAAATGTAATCTCACCCAATCAACTCATTTCGGTATCTTCTACATCGCAAAATTACAGTGGAAGAATCTCATAAGCCCCGAAGACCAATTCAGTGCCGAAATTGAAAAAGAATACGGTCACACAAAATCGTATTCCACACTTCCTAGCGTGTGCGTAATATGTGGCGATCTCCACCCCACAAACTTGTGCAAAAAAACTAAAGAGCATGCAAATGTTCAAAAATACAGCAAATGCAATGCAACCATACCGCAAACTATAGAAGCTGTCCAATCTACAAATCCTTCAAAAGCAAGACTTCCAAAAGCTGATCCTTTCCCTCCAAAACAGGATTTCAGAAAAATCTCAACAAATCCCGCACAATCCATTCCCTCACAATCCATCCACAATTATGTTAATCTCAATATATTAAAAGGACAAAACTCAGTCCCCGTGCACAACCAACCAGCTCCAAATTCAGCAAGTGTTCATACAAAATATGTCTCAATTTATGTCTGGTATGCAAAATATGATGCAAGAAATTAAAAATCAAAGTCTTATTCTACAACATCTCATGTCTAAACCATGAATGGTTTAAAAATATCATTCTGGAATGTAAATGGCCTGTGTCTTCACAAACTAGAACTTTTCTTGAAAGAGTCCAGCATAGACGTTATGCTTATTTATGATACTCACTTCACTGAAAAACACTTTTTCAATCTACCAGGATATAGACCCTGTTTAATCCAGAGAATATGATGTTGCACAGGCACTTGAACCTGGGCAATTTATTCAGGATTTGTTCGATATGGCACTTGAACCACTCGAACGGAATGTCAATAAACAACTCGTTTCTTTATTGATTTGTGGCTTCTTTTATACTTATAATTTGATTAATTTAAAGGTGTTTTTGTTACAAACGCAAGTTGGCGCCCTCGGGATTAAACATTGGCGCCCCCGGGTTGGCAACGAGCACGTTAAAGATGCCAACAATCAAAGTAAAAACACCAACTCCACTCCCACGGACCAAAACTTCAAATGACGACGACGAATCAACGTTCGAGACTACATTTCCACGGTGTTGACAGTTCGTCAACGGTGGGGAGAATGTTGAATTATCACCGCAACTTTGACGGTTAATGCACTGTAGTGGGAACATGACACTCCAGTTTGCACGACTAAGAAATGCAAGCGCTGCCAATTATGCTGACTGCAAAATAGCCGGTCAAGGTTGCGACAATTAAAGTAATCCAATTATAAGTATAAAAAGAAGACACAAATCAATAAAGAAACGAGTTGTTTATTGACGGGAAACAGTAAAAGGTATTTTTATTACAAGCGCAAGTTGGCGTATTAGAATCAGTTCTTTAAACATTCCGTTCGAGTGGTTCAAGTGCCATATCGAACAAATCCCGAAAAGGTTGCCCAGATTCAAATTCTCGGGATTAAACATAGGCGCCCCGGGTGGACGTAACCACCAAACCACATACAAGGAAGTCCTTGAACGTCTCCATCAAACCACATTGAAGGAAGTTCTCGGCACATCGTAACAAACCACATAGAAGGAAGTCCTTGAACGTATCTATCAAACCACATTGAAGGAAGTTTTCGGCACATTGCAAAAAACCACATAGAAGGAAGTCCTGGCACACAACCACTAAATCATGACGACAATCGATGAACTGGTGCTTCAGCAAGATGACAACGCTATCAATCTGCAGAAGGCGATCGCGAATTACAAGAATCGAATTACAAGCATCGAAGGATAGGAAGACACTTGAATACGTCGAGAAGAAGGCCGAAGAAATCGATGAGCTGTGGCGAGCATTCCCGCATATTGACAATGTCATACGAAGGGACCCTGCAGCTAAAGACGATCACCCGTACTTCAAGAAAGACCTTCACACATCAATGGTGGAAAAATACAGCGAAGTTCGGGAAGAGATCAAGGGCACAATCAAAGTCCTGAATCAAGTAAAGGCCGAAAAGCAAAAAACCACACAGCCACACCCAAAGCCAGTGTTTCAAGAACAAAAATCTACCTTGCCGATTTTCCTAAAACAAAAAAGGATAATTAACATTGTTTAACGGATGATGATAGACGTACTGAACGGCAGCACAGAACACACGATGCAATACTATAAGGCTAAGGTTAAAATCATTGAACACCATTGGAGTACTGTGCAAGGATGGCATGACCAAATAATGGATTCCATCGACGACCCGGATTCAAACGACTACAACTTTGAAGCATACTTGGAAACCGAAGCACGCATCAGTGATGGAGTAATGAGAATCCAAGAGAAGGGATCAAAGATGGTACCAGAAACGGAAGGTGAAACAGTAGCCCATTATTCGGTTGCAAATCATCATTTGCTGAAGGTGGATCTGCCAAAATTCAATGGGGACTACCTGAAGTGGCGTCAGTTCTACGATGTATTCAACGAGATGATCCACAAGTCCACACTTCCGGTAGTGACGAAGATGTTGTACCTAAAAAGAAACCCTATCGGAGAAGCGGAAAAACTGATTAGACACTTAATAACAACGACTGAAAACTATAGCACAGTCTGGACCATTCTGCAGGATCGCTATAACAATTAGCGAGTAGTTACTGCAGCTCTGATGGACAAATTACTAGGACAAGCAAAGCACCCAGCAGACAATCCATCAGTGGCAGCTTTGAAAGGTCTTCATGACACCACGAATGAAACTCTAAGGGCATTGGAAAACTTGGGCGTGGACACAACATCATGGGACATAATAATACTACATATCTTGGTCAAAAAACTTGACAGGTGTACTCATATACTTTATGAACAATCCTTGGCCAATCCCAGAGAACTGCAGTCTCATCAAAATTTTTTGAAGTTTCTGGAAACAACATTCCAATCGCTGGAGGCGGTAGGGCAAAGGATGACATCTTCCTCTACCAAAGCACTAACGTCAATGGCAACCTCAGAATATAAGAAGAAGGGCAAATGTTGCAACGAAGATTTACACCAGCTGTTTGCATGCCAGAAGTTTCAGAGGCTGTCAGTTAATCAGCGGATACAATTCCTTCAGTCAAACAGATTATGCATAAGCTGCATGAGGCCAGGCCACTTCGCAAGGGATTGTTCTTCAGGAAAATGTTCCAAGTGTGGACGCAAACATAACACTCTGGTACATTTAGAAAACTCAAAAAAATCGTGAACCAGCTCAGGAAAACACTGGAAAAAGGTCTGAAGATGATACAGCTAAGCAATCCACAACATTGGCAGCCTCAAAAGATTCTCATCAAAATGGATACGTCCTTCTCAGCACCGTAGTTGTAACGCTTACCGCTAACAATGGTCAAGCGGTAGATTGTAGTGCGATTTTGGATTTTGGTCAATTTAATGACTGAAAGAATGGCCAAAAGGCTCGGACTGTCATTGAAACCCACTGTAATGCGAATTGAAGGCATAGGTACTGGAAAAAGTGAAGACCGCAGTCGTGTAAATGTCGAGCTCCAATCAAGAATCAACAAATACTCAACGCGACTGGAAGCGTACATTCTTCCTCACATTGTATCACAACAACCATTGGTGGAGTTGGACACATATTCTTGGGCAATATCAAAAAATGTCACCTTAGCAGACCCATACTTCAATTGTCCTGGAAAGATCGATATACTCATCGGTGCTGAGTTTTACCAAATTCTGTTGTCCACTGGAAAAATACACCTGGATGAAGGACTCCCAACTCTACAAAACACATTATTTGGGTGGTTTTTGGCCGGAAAGATACGCGAAGAAAATTCAAATTGGGCTAGATGCGGAATATGCATTGAAGACGACAGCCTAAACAAAAAAATTTAAAGGTTTTGGCAGTTAGAAGAAATACAGCAGGATCACAAGGTGCTAACAACTGCCGAAAAACTTTGTGAATCTCATTTTGCTATGAACACTACTCGGAGCAATGAAGGACGATTCATAGTTAAGATTCCATTTGCAGAACTCACGGCATCACTGGGGGAATCAAGACAAATTGCAATCAATCTATTTTACTCATTGGAAAGACGTCTGGCCAAAGACAGCAAATTAAGAATTCAATACGCAGCATTCACGAATGAGTACGAATCATTAGGCCACATGACCAAGGTTGATATCAGCAAAATATCAACGCCATACTATGTGATCCCACACCATTGCGTCACCAGACCTGAAAGCAGTACCACAAAACTTAGAGTAGTATTTGATGCATCATCAAAAATGTCGACAGGTGTAGCACTCTATGACCTCATGTATACAGGTCCAACCATTCAACGCGAATTATTTTCAATACTTCTTCGGTTCCGCTGCCCACTATTTGTTTTTACTTTCGACATACAAAAAATGTACTGCCAAATCCTGATTAGCAAAGAAGACCGAATATTACTGAGAAGAAATTAATACTGACAGCAATTGACAAATATTCGAAATACGCACAAGCTCGAATAATAACGTCTAGATCTACAGAAGATATACGCGAGCCTCTTAGACAATTGCTTTTCACTTTTGGTATACCCGAAACCATAATTATTGACAACGAAAAATCTCTTAACTCTCATTCAATAACCTTTATGGTTGAAGATCAACAAAGAATACAAATTTATAGGACACCACCCCATATGAGTAAAGCAAATAGACGGATTGAACGATTTCATTCAACCCTTTCCGAAATATTGAGATGTTTAAATACTGAAGACATAGAAAGATCATTTGAAGAACTTCTCGATAGAGCAGTCTACGAATACAATTTCTCTATACACTCAACAACAGGACAGAAACCACTTGAAGCTTTTTTTGGACGCAAAGTTTACATAAATCCTGAACAGTACGAAAATGCAAGACTACATAACATACAAAGGCTAAAAAACAAGCAAGAAAAAGACTTAGAATCTTATAATAGGACGAGAATACCCCTAAAAGACTACATCCCAGGACAGACTATTTATGTTAAAATTAATAAACGGTTCGGTAATGAACTTACAGCCCGATATAAGAAAGAAATTGTAAAAGAAAATCAATCCTCTTCAGTCACAACGGAATCTGGTAAAAGAGTTCATAAGAGTCCCATTAAAAATTCATATAAATTCAAAACACTATCCCTTTCTCTCTTTCCAATTATTAGATTACTTGCTGCGGTAGCAACCGCAAATGTCCAAATTCTTGACTACAGCACGTCTCAACTCGTTACAATCGACTCCGGACCAGCCTAACTATGATCTGGAAATTTCAAAATTATCCACATCGTTGAACTCCACTACTACGACGACGCTGTAACCAGTATAGAAAATCTAGTTAATATTTAGAAAAAAGTATAATTGTAAATCATACATTAATTTACCAATTTGTTCAAGAAACGAGATACAAGAAATAACTAATAGCACGTGCATAGCACACCTGCTAAAAAGTAAAATAGATAATTGTGTAAAAATCAATAACCAACACATAAAATCGGTAGAAGTAATTTCAAGCGATTTAATATTTTTAAATAAGTATAACGGTTTCATAAAATTTAATAACGAAAGTTTGCAATTGAATGGAACCTATTTAATAAAATACCACAATACGAGTGTTGAGATAGAAGACTACACACAAAAAAAAAAGTAGGTAAATCTAACCAAAAAAGACGATTAAAAATGCAGCAACCAAGAAACGTTGTAAATGGAACCGACTCAAAGTTGTTGGCGTACAATCAAATTTTGTTGGCGTACAATTAAAAATTGTTCGTATATTACTTTATGGAAGACAGAGAAAGCAATTATACAATTGAGCGAAAAAATAAATAGATACATATTAGAAAAAGAATGCAAAAAAAAGATAGCTGATGTGTTTGGTATTTCTGTAGATGTGTTGTATTGAAATATATTTATGAAGCTTAAATTAATTTAATGTAAGCCCAAGACTTTAAAAACGAGATAATTTACATTTCGTACACAAATTTGTCGGGCAACATCATTTCTACTGCGAATATATATAATATTCATTACTTAGAACTAACGCGCTTCCACAAAACGCAATATTTTAATTTTTCATTAAGTTTACAATAATATTGTAATATTGAAATTAATGTTGTCCCTGGAAAAAACGAACTGAAAAACATTCTGCACAATTTTTAAAATCGTAATATCACAATATTTGTTAATAATGAATTATAACATAGTCATAATTTGATTTTAAAAATTGTTTTCGAAATATCAAAAATGTAAAATGTAAACAAATTGGACGCCATCTTCTAGTGCTGCGAAAATTCGATTTTTTTGTATTCGATACAACCGGATACTTTCTTGTGAATACTTAATAATTTTTACGATAATTTTCGTTCAATTTTGATTTGAAATAAAATCTCTGAGTAAAGTAAATGCACGTAGCAATTGCCCTAAGACGTTTTTATTATTACGACCCAACAATTTTCATACAAACTTCCCTAAAATACCAATAATAGTATCGCATACTAATGGAACCAAGTACTTCATGAGTCAAGTGTCGAATATAAATTATTCATATATTATGCAGCACTTGTTGCTTTGAGAGCGAAAACGAGACAGCCATATATAATAATTTTTCTCTCTTGTATTAAATGTCATGCTGTTTCAGAATTATGAAATATTTGCGGCATGGTTGCATTTCTGCATCGAGCGATGACGTTGCGAATCATATGCCGAAATACGACCATGCTGGCAAATCATTTAACAATTTTTTGACGATTAGATTAACCACAACAATTGTAATTGTTGTTTGTGTTTTCCATATAAAATAAAAAATTGTTTTTTTACAACGTTTTTTGGTTAGATTAACCTATCTTTTTTTTTCTGTGTAGATTTACAGTTCAAAAGAAATAACAGGGAACAAGCCTTTACCGGCAATATTACAACCAATGGCAAACAATAGCAAAGTATAAGAAATATTATCACTAGAATCGAGAAATTATAAATAACATTGTGAAACAATAAGAAAACCCTCCAAAAATTACGCGAAATAGACGCTAAAACAATTTCAAGAAAAAGAGTGCAAGTGGCGTATCAAAGCCACTGCATATAAAGTAAACAAATAATATAATATTTGTGTGAAAGATATGTCAGTAAATCATTCCCCCCAAAAAAACAGGAATTCTCTCTCAGAGAATTCATCATCTCGCTCAAAACAAGAGCTTGAAACAGTATCAGCTAGTTGTAGTGAAAATACGGCGAATTCACAAAAGAAAGCTTTTGCCATGCAACCAACAGGTGCGAGCAGTGCGAATGCATCGCAACCTGTCATTGTTACCCTCCCCGCCATGAATAGTGCAGAAACAACTATAGCAAAGAGTCGATCTGCAGAGGTACTCTTTGCTAACTCTCCCGCATCGCCATCGGGCTCTCTCTCATGGAGTAAGCAGTGTCAAACTCCAATACCCTACACCCAGCAGGCAGCTAATATATCGGCGTTTTTAGCATCACAAACAAATTTGGCAAGTACTACTAATACTCTTAGGCCAGACCCTGTTAAGATATTCACTGAAAATAAAGACCCTGCAAATAAGTTCTTTGAGAACAAAAACCCTTTGTATAAGCCTCAGTCGGCAAATACGAGTAATGCAATTGGCGCAAACCCTACAGAGAAAAACACTCCATGTGCGGCAGTGCAGACTGGCATGCACCGCTACCTGCAAAAGCCAGACCCAACATTGCAAAAGCGCAAAACGACCCCTCCCAAAAATACGAATACGCCTAAGGTTTTAAAGACAAAGCCGAGTATCCAGCCCATAAATCTTGGCAAAATATATACTCACTATTATATGAAGAGGATAATTCAGACCCTAAACCCAAGACGTCAAAGCCGCCACCAATTTATCTCAGGGAAAAAAACTAGAATTCTCTTGTTAATCTGATAAGGGCGCCATCCATGAAACAAAAATACAAATTTATAATGAGGCAGATTTTCGCAAAATTGTGGACCATTTCGATATGTGTAAAAAGAGCTAGACTCTTTTGTCGAATGTGTCGATGTAAAAGAGGCATTAATTGCATTAAAATTCCAAGTTAGATCTGTGTCTAACATTCTAAACAAGGAAAAATTACCCCAACCACTTTTCCGCATTGAACTGGAATTTGACCCTAACCCTTAAAGTCGTAAGACCGTCTACAGAAGGTCATCACTAAAATGCAATTCTATTCAAACTCAATACTTTTCACGCTCTAAGCGTTAGACTTTATTCATCGGATTGAATTTACCTATCGAATGGTGTCGGTTTCAACGCGATCCGGTGACAGTTTTGAAAGCTACAGAAACTTCTGTCAAAAATTTTGTAAAAACAGGCGCGAAAATTACTAAAAATTTTCGTGTAAATTCAAATTTAAAAAATAATACTTCGCAACTGCTCAATCGACTCCGGAATTTTTTTGGTAAGTTGTTTGAAGGTGTATTTTGATATTTTGTTGGTAGTTTGATTTGTGAATCAAAATTGTGGTTCAAATCGAGTTTTTTGTGAAGACCTTCTGTAGACGGTCTTAGGACTTAGAGGAAAAAAAAATTTACACTGGAGCAAGAAATGATAACATCTTTTTGCCTGATAAACCAAACATTGGAGTAACAGGAAATGTTGTAATCAAATAAAATATATGTTTTCAACATTAATTTTCGTTTTTTTTTTGTCTGTTAGTATTTACCTGTATTGATCAATGTACTAAGCATTTACTTTGAAAAAAAAACGGTTTTTTGTACTGCACAAGTTTTATTTTTTTCCAGCTAAAGTCCTAAGACCGTCTACAGACGGTATTCAATCTTTTTCACCTGGCTCTTCCAGGTAACATTTTTTTGATAAACGGACTTGAAATTCGTGTTTTTCAGCCTAAAATCATCCTAGAACCAAAATTCTCATAACAAAATTCCTCGTATTTCGATTCCAGGACTTTAAGGGTTAAGACCCTGCAAAAAAGTGAAACCCACCCTATATACAATTTGCGATATTTACTACACCGTAGAGTCAGTGTTGAGGAGCCGCATAAAAGTCGAGGCCCAATACAATGCCAAAACTGCCAAGAATTTGGTCATTCGAAAAAATATTGTACACCCAGTGTTTGTGTTATTTGTGGTGACCTTCACCAGACCCAATTGTGCCCAAAATCGAGAGAAGACGTAAATGTTAGACATTGTAGTAACTGCGATGGAAATCACACTGCCAACTACAGAGGTTGTTCAGTCTACAAAATCCTTAAAAATAAGGTTATTACCGAACCGAAGCCCTTAAGCTCAACAGCTACAAAGAGGTCAAACCCTACTCCAGCCAATTTTGCGCAGATGAAATCATACCCACCACCCCAAGGAAATGGTGCTAACGCCGCATCACAACAACAACAATTTTCATACGCAAATGTACTCAAAGTCAATACCCAAGACCCTCCAGTTATTCAACCCGCCCAACAGAACATTGGCCTTGAACAAACACTCCAGATGTTTATGCAAAACATGTTGCTGTTTATGAACGGCATGCAAACTATGATGGAGGAAATGATACACAATCAAAACCTGCTAATCCAGACTCTTTTAAAAACTAAGCCATGAATGCGATAAAAATATCCTTCTGGAACGCGAACGGCTTATGCCAACATAAATTGGAACTCATTCAATTCCTCAATTCATTCTGTATAGATGTAATGCTAATTTCAGAGACTCATTTGACCCAAAAACACTTTTTTAATATACCCGGATACAAGTTGTATGACACTAAACACCCAGGTGGTAAAGCACGAGGTGGATCAGCGATTCTAATTAAGGGCAGAATCAAACACTATGTTTTACAGGAATTTTGCACCGAGTATTTGCAAGCCACCAGTATTTGTCTTGATGAGTACATAAAAGGATTGACAATATCTGCAATTTACTGTCCACCCAGCTCCAAAATAACTGAACAGCAATTTCAGACATTTTTTGGAACCCTTGGCCCAAATTTTCTCGTAGCTGGAGATTTTAGTGCCAAACACACTTATTGGGGCTCTCGTCTGATTTCGCCCAAAGGAATACTACTATGGAATACTACCAGCAAACTCGGCCTTGATGTGGTTTCGTCAGGCACGCCAACATACTGGCCATCAGACAGACGCAAAATTCCAGATTTTATTGATTTTGCAGTAATCAAGACCCTTAAACGAACTCAACTAACCATTGAGTCTTCAGTGGAACTCTCGTCTGATCACACACCCACTATTATCACAGTAAAATATGAGCCAAATTCAGAAGTCAACCCACCCGACAAACTCACCAGTATGCATACGAATTGGCTTAAATTCAGAAAATATATAAGTTCACACATTACCCTACATGTGTCACTGAAAACTGAGGAGCAACTGAATGTGGCAGTGCGTAACTTTACCCTTCTGCTTACAAACGCCGCACTGGCAGCGACCCCAAAAATCAATAACATTACCCAAAAAAAGGAATTTGTGCCACAAAATATAGCTGCGCTCTTAACAGAAAAGAGATCAATAAGGCGTGATTGGCAAAAGTTCAGATCACCCTATCTGAAAAAAAGCTGACCCTCATTACACGAAAACTACAAAATGAACTGAGGGCGAAAAACGAGAATGATCTGCATCAATACATGGAAAAGCTTACACCGACGAGCTCAACAAATTACTCACTTTGGCGTGTCACAAAAAATTTAAAACGACCCATTATTGCCAATTCGCCAATTCGTTTACCCAACGGAGACTTGGCGAGAAGTGATGCCGAAAAAGGTACTGCCTTTGCAAGTCACCTACAAAATGTATTTACTCCTAACCCCCCAACTGCAAATTACGCGTTACCACAGCTTGCAACCAGGCCAAACTATAACCCACTACTCATCAGAAGAAAAGCACTTATGGATGATATTGCCTAGTTGAACCCAAAAAAAGCTCCAGGTCATGACTTAATAACGGCTAAAATGGCGAAAGAGCTACCATCAATTGCTGTTACTCACTTACTGCACATATACAATGCTATATTAAGAATATGTCACTAACCAACTGACTGGAAGCTGTCGCAGATCACGATGATCCCGAAACCGGGAAAATACCCTACAAACGTGAGTTCATATCGCCTAATAAGCTTACTCTCTACTAGGGCTTTCGATCCCGAAGGCTTTTAGCAATCCCGGGATTTTCGGGACTGAAAATTGCAATCTCGGGATCCAGGGATTTTTCGGGATTTAATACTTTTACAAGCAAAATGCATTTAAAAAAATAAAAAAAGTTTTTTATGTGTTTTATTGCAAAACTGATAGTTTTAGCGTAAATAAATAAACATAAACATTAATTTCAATTTATTAAATGAATTTTTTTTTATTTTTAGTATTTGAGTTTCCGTTTCTTTAGGTAAGACACAATTCAATTCAAAATATGCTTAAGTAAGGTTTCTGAAATTACTTTTGTATCAGTTTTCAGTTTTACTTAAATATTTTTATTAAGTAATTCATTTTTGTGCGTTCGCTAAGACTGAAAATACCAATTTTCTTCTGAAATAAATATTAAGCACAAACAATTTTATTCGTAACTTTTTTTTATTAAATTAAAAATTTTTAAGTTTTTAGTTTTCTATTTTTTCATTTTGGGTTTGTCCAAATGTTGGCAGAAACTATTTTTCTGCTTAGACGATTTTTTTTATATTTTATGAGCGATGAAAAGTTGAATTTTTCTTGTATTAAACTTTTTTTATGGATTAATTTATTTAAAATGTAGTCCCGAAAATCCCGGGATTTAGGAAAAAATATCCCGGGATTTTCGGGATACGGGATCCCGGGATCCTCTATACCCTATCAAACTTTTTGAGAAAATTCTGATAAAAATGATGTTAGCCACAATACTCGCTTAAGGTGAAATACCCAATCACCAATTCGGATTTAGAGAAAAGCACGGCACAATTGAACAGGTTCATCGCATTGTTGAATTGATCAAAAAAACGTTCGAGAAAAAGCAATACTGCTCAGCAGTATTCCTCGACATCACCCAAGCCTTTGATAAGGTATGGCATAGAGGATTGATATCCAAACTACAGAAACTATTACCCGCAAGCATGCACGTTTTGCTTGACAACTACTTGACCCACAGAAAATTTGTAGTTAAACATAAAAGTTTCGTTTCTAGTAGATTTGATATTCTTGCCGGTGTACCCCAAGGCAGCGTCCTCGGACCCCTCCTGTATATACTCTATACAGCTGATATGCCCATTTATGATCAGACCCTCATCGCAACATTTGCCGACGACACCGCAATATTGTGCTCGCACTCAGACGCTAAAATGGCATCACAACACGTGCAACAACATTTGAACACTTTACAGAATTGGCTATCAAAGTGGAGAATTAGAGTCAACGAGTCTAAGAGTGCACATATAACCTTCACCCTAAGGAAAGACACTTGCTCCATGCTTACAATAAATAATAGTGAAATACCACAATGTACTGAAACCAAATATCTTGGTATGCATCTCGATCGCAGACTCACATGGAAAAAGCACATCGCAGCTAAAATTACACAAATAAAATTAAAAAAACTCGAATTAAATTGGCTCCTCTCGAAGCAATCAAAACTCAACAACACATATAAAATCCTGTTATACAAAAGTATAATTAAACCCATATGGTCATATGGGATCGAGCTCTGGGGAACAGCATCTCCATCAAATGTTGAGAAACTGCAAAGGATGCAGTCAAAAATTCTGCGACAAATACTTGGAGCGCCATGTGTAATGGTAGATTTTCTACGTTATCCTTAATGTTGATTTGGTATAGCAAAATCGTTCGGAAACAATTATATTTCCAATTAATTTTCTTCAATTCTCTGATTTTCCAAACCAAAACGAAATTAAAATCCTTTGAACAAATTTTTAGATTTGGCAAGTCTATTAATTCTTAATCTATTGAGCTTCATTATCGACTTGAGTGATTAACCATTTCAGTTCCATTTATCTGCCCTTGATAAACTACTGAGAAAGTCATTCGATAGAACTGTAGCACAGCTATGGCATAGCAACGACAGGTTTTCAGCACAAATTCTTAAATCACTTCGGCAAAAACCTTTCAAGTCCAAAGTTGTCCCGCTTCGCACAACATAATAGACAAATTCTGAATTTTTTAAGTACAGTCTCCCATAGACTATGGAATTTTTTTGATAATTTTTGAATGCTAATCCACGAAAACCGAAATAGAAGGAACAAAAGGTATAAAATTAAAATAAAGAAATTTGTAAATTTATTTATATTTTTTTTTATAAAATTTTTTTGTGTTTTTCAGTTTTTACTTGAATTTTTTTTATGCATACATTTCTTTGCTTTTGAGCAAATTTTTCATTTCTTACAAAAACAAAAAAAAAAAGAAGTACAACTTTAAATCTAGTTCCAGACCGCCCCTATAAGGTAGTATTCTAAATTTTTTTTTTATTTATAACAAATTCTAATGTCAGTATTGTTGCATTTAGGGATTCGTATACATATATGTACAGTTACACAAAAATGCATGCAAATCTGATAAGATTAGGAAAGCTAAAGTAGGGCTCGACAGCTGCCTCATCGGATTCAAATCGAGCAACGATGAATATAAACTACGCTCTCATCGGTGAAAAGTGGTGTCAACCACTCTTCCCCATCAGGCTTTTGCATCAGCATAATTAGTGTACTCGTGATCGTCGTTAGTTAACGTTCTTAAAACAAAAGAAAAAAAAAAGAAATGTAATTGTTGATACGAAAAGAGGTATAAAGTGAACCCAACTTTAAAGTGAGAAAAAATCGAAAAATTAATTAAAATAGTGAAATTGCATATATTGAAAAGCGAAAAGAAAGAAAAGAAGTGCATAAACAAATTACTGGTACGCTCTGAAAATCTTTAGTGCACAACATACCCTACTTCCCTCCAAGTCTAGGTAATTTTCAGCTTACAACTGCGGATCCATGGAAGGCCTTTCATCGTTCTTCGGTAATGTAAGGTAAGTCCTGAATTTTACTGTTTTCTTTGATTCTTGGTTATAAAAAGGATTTTGTGCGTTAAAAGGATATAGAATAAATCCTCCGTAAAGCATATTGTTGGTCAAGGCCATATAAAGTTTTTCTCGCATGCGATAAAATGTGCTCATTTGGTCGCTCTCCTTTGTGCTAATTATTCTAATGTTGCAAATACAACATTTTATCACTGAGAGAGCAATTTCATGAAAACCAGTATTTTACTAAGCTAATAAAGAAGGATTGAATTAGAAATGAGTTTCTGAGAGTTGCTATTTCATGAACAAATTCACAAAACATTAATTTTTGCTTTTCAATGTTTGGCGTTTAAATTCTCGCGAAAATAAAGCTAATACAGTAACAATGATGGAGTAAACATTGCCTTTATACCTGTTTTTTTTTTAACAACAATACATTTAGCATAAACAGCAGCTATGATGCATTTCTTTTAGATTATACTGCACATACATAGGTTTTTACTTAGAAATTAAAAAAACTGCTAATAAAATAAAAACCAATTTGTTAGAATAAAAAAAAAAAAAAATATATATAAAGTTTCGTTTCTAGTAGATTTGATATTCTTGCCGGTGTACCCCAAGGCAGCGTCCTCGGACCCCTCCTGTATATACTCTATACAGCTGATATGCCCATTTATGATCAGACCCTCATCGCACCATTTGCCGACGACACCGCAATATTGTGCTCGCACTCAGACGCTAAAATGGCATCACAACACGTGCAACAACATTTGAACACTTTACAGAAGTGGCTATCAAAGTGGAGAATTAGAGTCAACGAGTCTAAGAGTGCACATATAACCTTCACCCTAAGGAAAGACACTTGCTCCATGCTTACAATAAATAATAGTGAAATACCACAATGTACTGAAACCAAATATCTTGGTATGCATCTCGATCGCAGACTCACATGGAAAAAGCACATCGCAGCTAAAATTACACAAATAAAATTAAAAAAACTCGAATTAAATTGGCTCCTCTCGAAGCAATCAAAACTCAACAACACATATAAAATCCTGTTATACAAAAGTATAATTAAACCCATATGGTCATATGGGATCGAGCTCTGGGGAACAGCATCTCCATCAAATGTTGAGAAACTGCAAAGGATGCAGTCAAAAATTCTGCGACAAATACTTGGAGCGCCATGTGTAATGGTAGATTTTCTACGTTATCCTTAATGTTGATTTGGTATAGCAAAATCGTTCGGAAACAATTATATTTCCAATTAATTTTCTTCAATTCTCTGATTTTCCAAACCAAAACGAAATTAAAATCCTTTGAACAAATTTTTAGATTTGGCAAGTCTATTAATTCTTAATCTATTGAGCTTCATTATCGACTTGAGTGATTAACCATTTCAGTTCCATTTATCTGCCCTTGATAAACTACTGAGAAAGTCATTCGATAGAACTGTAGCACAGCTATGGCATAGCAACGACAGGTTTTCAGCACAAATTCTTAAATCACTTCGGCAAAAACCTTTCAAGTCCAAAGTTGTCCCGCTTCGCACAACATAATAGACAAATTCTGAATTTTTTAAGTACAGTCTCCCATAGACTATGGAATTTTTTTGATAATTTTTGAATGCTAATCCACGAAAACCGAAATAGAAGGAACAAAAGGTATAAAATTAAAATAAAGAAATTTGTAAATTTATTTATATTTTTTTTTATAAAATTTTTTTGTGTTTTTCAGTTTTTACTTGAATTTTTTTTATGCATACATTTCTTTGCTTTTGAGCAAATTTTTCATTTCTTACAAAAAACAAAAAAAAAAAGAAGTACAACTTTAAATCTAGTTCCAGACCGCCCCTATAAGGTAGTATTCTAAATTTTTTTTTTATTTATAACAAATTCTAATGTCAGTATTGTTGCATTTAGGGATTCGTATACATATATGTACAGTTACACAAAAATGCATGCAAATCTGATAAGATTAGGAAAGCTAAAGTAGGGCTCGACAGCTGCCTCATCGGATTCAAATCGAGCAACGATGAATATAAACTACGCTCTCATCGGTGAAAAGTGGTGTCAAGCACTCTTCCCCATCAGGCTTTTGCATCAGCAAAGTGTACTCGTGATCGTCGTTAGTTAACGTTCTTAAAACAAAAGAAAAAAAAAAGAAATGTAATTGTTGATACGAAAAGAGGTATAAAGTGAACCCAACTTTAAAGTGAGAAAAAATCGAAAAATTAATTAAAATAGTGAAATTGCATATATTGAAAAGCGAAAAGAAAGAAAAGAAGTGCATAAACAAATTACTGGTACGCTCTGAAAATCTTTAATGCACAACATACCCTACTTCCCTCCAAGTCTAGGTAATTTTCAGCTTACAACTGCGGATCCATGGAAGGCCTTTCATCGTTCTTCGGTAATGTAAGGTAAGTCCTGAATTTTACTGTTTTCTTTGATTCTTGGTTATAAAAAGGATTTTGTGCGTTAAAAGGATATAGAATAAATCCTCCGTAAAGCATATTGTTGGTCAAGGCCATATAAAGTTTTTCTCGCATGCGATAAAATGTGCTCATTTGGTCGCTCTCCTTTGTGCTAATTATTCTAATGTTGCAAATACAACATTTTATCACTGAGAGAGCAATTTCATGAAAACCAGTATTTTACTAAGCTAATAAAGAAGGATTGAATTAGAAATGAGTTTCTGAGAGTTGCTATTTCATGAACAAATTCACAAAACATTAATTTTTGCTTTTCAATGTTTGGCGTTTAAATTCTCGCGAAAATAAAGCTAATACAGTAACAATGATGGAGTAAACATTGCCTTTATACCTGTTTTTTTTTTAACAACAATACATTTAGCATAAACAGCAGCTATGATGCATTTCTTTTAGATTATACTGCACATACATAGGTTTTTACTTAGAAATTAAAAAAACTGCTAATAAAATAAAAACCAATTTGTTAGAATAAAAAAAAAAAAAAATATATATATGAATAATTGTTTAAAAATAATTGAATTCAATTAAGAAAAAGAAAAAACAAAAAAATACAATGCAACTTTGGTTGTATAATAAAAATAAATTTTAAGGAATTCAAATTAAATATGCGTTAGTTTTTCTTTAAATTGATCTGAAGTAGCAAACACAAATTAGGGGATTTCAGAACACATTAATGCCATTTTCTGAAGTCACACGGTAGGGTGGGAATTGTAGTGGCCAGAGCAACAACATCAATGCTCCACATCTTTAGCAATTAGTTGCAACAATCCCTTTTGTTATTAGCTTCAGTTTTTTTTATTCAATTACTTCACCATCCGTTTTGTTGTGTTTTTTTTTCTCTTCGCACGTGAAATAAATTTGGAATGCTGTTGGAAAGCGAATGGATACAAGGTCCCCCCCTAAACTACCGAACTGCTAGGATCCGGGTATTCAATATAAACATTTGCTGATTACAAATCTAGGCGCCCAACGTGGGGCCTACGACGACAATGTCGTTCGTATATTAATACGAATATAAATATTCGCCTATATAATAACTAATGGCAACGTTGTGAGTCACACACATAATATGCTCTTTAGAAATTTTTGTTTTACACAATTGAAAGCCAAACATATTAGATTCGTTTTTTTTGTATTTGTATTTTTGAGTGTAATAATCAGATTTCGTTTCTGGAAATATCAACAACTGGAATTATAATCTAGTTTTGATCCGCTATCGATATACTGAATATATTTACTCCTTTTTGTAAACAAGTCTAATATATGAAGCATTTTCTTTAAAGTTTTTTTTGCTTCTTTATTTTTTTTTAGGGTTTATGGGATGGAATAGCAGAATGATTGGCATTGGAATAACGATTTTTGAAATCCATTGATTTTTCATTCATCGGCCACTAACAATTTTGTTATTTGTGTTCTGTAGACACCTGATAAAATTAGAGCACTTTTAGTTTCAATAGTTTTTAACTCTTTTGCACTCATTCTAAAGATGTTAAATTTTTTTATTGTTTTGCTACGAACGATTAATAAAATTTTTGATTTATAAAGTCTATATTACTAATTCTGAATAACCATGTCATTGCTTCATAGCAATGAGAATCTACCAGGATTGGTAGATGACAGTTCTATATCATTTGTAATTTGCAAGCAACCATTTGGTCTAAATGATATTTTAGTATCTACCGATTGTTTACATGTGTTTCATAAACCTTGTAATACCGAATGGATTCGTGATTCGAATACATGTCCAATATGTCGTGCTGTATGCGCTTCAAACAAATTAAAACCATATAAAGTCGTTAGACAAAATACATTCGAACAGGAAGCATCGGCCTCCAATCCAAATTTGGAAACTCTTCCACTAATAAAGCGGCAGTACCCAAAAGAAATACAAATCGTCCAAATACGAGAAGTCGTGGAAATTTTCGTGACACGTCGTCAATACAAACACCGCAACAGAATTTGAATATATCAGGATTGCACAGGCATTCCAATGAAAATATACCACGTTCATCAAATCTTAGTTTTCCAAATATACAAGAAACGCGTGAGTTACTGTCTGATGATTATTTTCAATTATTAATTAATGAATCTATTCGGAACCAACTTTCTCAAATGTCTATTAATTCTAATAGAAATATTAACAATAACCATTTTAGTCCTAGAAATTTTAATGACCACAGATCAATCAATTTATCAACAGATAAGATTTCAAAATTAATTTCGAATTGTTCAGTGGACAGGAGGATACTTTCACTGTGGATAAGTTTATATATAGAGTGCAAGCGCTAACTTCTCAAAGTCTAAGAGGAGATTTTGAAACATTGTGTAATCACATACACATTTTGTTTGTCGGAAAGGCACTTGAGTGGTTTTGGCGATATCATCGTCGCGTACAACGAATTGAATGGCAATCGTTGTGTGGTGAATTGAGGAGTCAATTTAGAGACAATCGAACCGATTTAGACATTCTCGATTTAATTCGAAATCGTAAACAAAAACAAACGGAAAAGTTCGATGAATTCTTTGAAAACATTCAGCAGTTGTGTGACAGATTAGAAGTGCCATTATCATCTTCTGATCTTGTAGAAATTCTAAAGAGAAATGTGCGTTCGGAAATAAGAAAAGACTTATTGCATTTTTCAATAGAAACCGTGAGTCAGTTACGTAAATTTGTACAAAAAAATTAATTATTAGAGGAGGAATTTTATAGAACAAACCGACCTCAAAATTATCGACGCAATGTTTCGGAACTTGAAAACAATTTTGAAGAAAATTTAGAATTCGATGAAATTTCGGAAATAAAAATTACTTGTTGGAATTGTAACGAAGTAGGGCATAGGTTCGAGGACTGTCTTGCGGAGAGAAAAGTGTTTTGTTATGGCTGTGGAGCTGTTAACATTTACAAACCAAACTGTATTAAATGTAACAGAACAAAAAACTTCTCACGTGCGAGTGTGCAAAAGGTTCACACACACTCGAGAACAACGCAGTCGTAAAACGAACAATCACTGTCTCTGATGCAAAACCAATTTGTATTTTAAAACGTTTAAATTCGGATGAACCGAAACCAATATTAACAAATTTTAAACCATTGCATATTCGAGCCAAAGAATATGAAGAGGCCCGAAAAAGAATATTTGAAGTTAATGAATTAAATGGTATAAAAGTGAAGCGATCTACATTGAGACTTAGGAATTTTTGGAAACAAATTAAAGATTTTAGAAAAGCTTTGTGTTCAGCAATCGTTACTGATACACAAGTTTATTACGGAAAACAAATTTAAATGGAAGCGATTTAATTTTGCAATAAAGACAGCAGATGGTAAAAGCCATTTGGCGGAAGGAGGTCTAACCACCGAAATTTTATATAAAGGAGTTACGAAAACTTTGAATTTTTTAATAATACACTCACTTTCGCAGAATTTGTATTTGGGTGTATATTTTGTTCGAGTGTTTGGTTTAGCCAGTGATTTATTTGTTGACTGTTTTGCAACAAAATCTTTAATTGTGAGTCAAGTGAACATCGAGATGCGCGAGGGCATGTTAAGCACTGAGAGATTGAATGCTGCTATTTTATTGTTTCCGTCATTCTCAACACAGGGTCTAGGTCGTACTAAGTTAGTCACACATTCAATAGATGTCGGCGATAGTAAGACAATAATGCAGAGGCATTTTGCAGTATCTCCTGCCGTAGAAAAGCTTTTATTTGCGGGAATTGACAGAATGCTGGCGTTAGGTGTAATTGAAGAGTCGCAGAGTGCTTGGTCTTCTCCGGTAGCGTTGGTTGTTAAACCAGGAAAAGTTCGTCTGTGTCTTGATGCACGTAAAGTGAATGGTGTAACAGTGAATGATGCTTATCCCCTACCACTTATCGATGGAATTCTCAGCAGGCTCTCGAAGGCCAGATTTATAACAAGCCTGGACTTTAAGCACGCCTTCTGGCAAATACCATTAGATGAGAAGGCAAGGGAAATGACAGCTTTTACTGTACCGAATCGCCCACTGTATCATATTATCACCATGCCTTTTGGATTATGCAATGCACCACAGACAATGTCGCGTCTGATGGTTAAGGTAATTCCAGCGCACTTGCGTACTAAAGTCTTTATTTATCTTGACGATCTGCTTTTGATAACCGAAACTTTTAAAGAGCACGTTGATTTACTACAGGAAGTTGCAGTTAGTATAAAACGGGCTGGTTTAACGATTAATATAGAAAAAAGCAAGTTTTTAATTCAAGAAGTCAAATACTTAGGGCACATTATAGGGTACGGAACCATAAGCACAGATCCAGATAAAGTCATTGCAATAAAAGAATTTCCTTTGCCAACCTCTGTCCGACAACTTCGCAGATTTCTGGGTGTTTGTAGGTGGTACAGACGACTTGTTAAAAATTTCGCTGCTATATCCACGCCACTCACTGATATGCTGTGAAAAGAAAAGAAATTTATATGGACTGACGATGCAGTTTCTGCTTTCGAAGCTTTAAAAACTAGTCTCTGTAGTGCACCCGTACTTCTCAATCCCAATTTTTCACGCCATTTTTCAATACAGTGCGATGCAAGCCAATATGGTATTGGCGCAGTTTTAGCGCAACGCACCGATGAGGTGCCACTCTCTTTCATGTCTCACAAATTTAATCAAGCTCAACGTAATTATACGGAGCAAGAATGTCTCGCGGCCGTGTTAGCCATAAAAAAAGTTCAGAGCATACATAGAGGGACATGAGTTTGAGGTTATTACTGACCACGCATCACTGAAATGGCTAATGAGTCAAGCAGATTTACACGGAACACTTGCCAGGTGGGCATTAAAATTGCAAGGCTTTAATTTTAAAATATTGCATCGAAAAGGAAGGCAAAATATTGTACCCGACTCACTGTCTAGAGTTTTTTCAGAAGACAACAACAAGATTTATAATGTTGACCAAAAAATTAATTGTATTAACGAGTTAGAAACTTCACATGAATTACATTTTGAATCTCCATTTTTCAAATCTCAAAATTACTTGAATTTAATTGAAAAATTTCAACAAAAATCGCACTTGCTATCTGACATTAAAGTAGTGGATGGTTTCATTTATAAACGAGTGGTTCACGCCAGTGGTGACCCAATCCAAGAAGAAAAATCCTGGAAACTTTGGATTCCTGACGAAATGACAGAAACAATTATTTCTAGAGCACACGATCATTCTCTAAGTGCCCACGGTGGTATCGGTAAAACGTTAGCTCGACTAAAATCATTTTTTTATTGGCCAAAAACGACAAAGCAAGTACGCGAATATGTATTAGCGTGTGAAACATGTAAAGAAACAAAGGCACCTAATTACATTCTTCGACCGCCAATGGGAAAGGCAGCAACTTCTCAAAGAATTTTTCAAAAACTGTACGTGGATTTCCTGGGTCCATACCCTCGTTCGCGTTCAGGCAATGTAGGGTTAATTATTGTACTCGATCATCTGTCTAAATATCATTTTCTTGAGCCAATTAAAAGTTTCACCACAAACAAAATAGTTGAGTTTTTAGAAAAACGAGTGTTTGCACATTTTGGTGTACCCTCACGACTGACAATGCAGTGCAGTTCAAAGAGAATCTGTTTAAACAATTTTTAAACGTTTATGGTGTTTTTCACAACTTCACTGCATTATATTCGCCACAGGCAATTGCTGCAGAACGTGTTAATCGCTCGATTATCGCCGCTATTCGCGCATACGTAAGCCCAGGATTGGGATGATAAGTTATCAAATATTAGCATTTCGCTTAGAAGTTCAGTTCACTCAACTGCAGGATACTCTCCTTGTTACATTGTTTTTGGCCAGAATATGATAATGCATGGCAAAACGTATGCTTTGCTAAGATAGATAGGTTAGAGGATCCTAGCGCTGAAGTAAAACATGACGAAAAATTAGAGTTAGTTTGCGAACAAGTAAAAGAAAATATACGAAAAGCGTACATACAAAACGAGAAAACGTACAATTTGCGGTTAACTACGATATAGGACAAATTGTGTACCGTCGAAATTTTGCACAAAGCAATGCAGCAAATCACTTTAATGCAAAACTAGCTAATTTGTTTGAAAATACCAAAGTTATCAAGAAAATAGGGTCTTCTTACTACGAGCTCGAAGATATAGCCAGCAAAAAGATTGCCGTATATCAATCGAAAGATATACGAACATGAATGATAATTGTCTTCAGATCCTGTCAACACTTACTAGATGTTTACAGTATCTGTGGTTGTAATGGTACATTTTCTACGTTATCCTTAATGTTGATTTGGTATAGCAAAATCGTCCGGAAACAATTATATTTCCAATTAATTTTCTTCAATTCTCTGATTTTCCAAACCAAAACGAAATTAAAATCCTTTAAACAAATTTTTAGATTTGGCAAGTCTATTTAATCTTAATCTATTGAGCTTCATTATCGACTTGAGTGATTAACCATTTCAATTCCATTTATATGCCCTTGATAAACTAATGAGAAAGTCATTCGATAGAACTGTAGCACAGCTATGGCATAGCAACGACAGGTTTTCAGCACAAATTCTTAAATCACTTCGGCAAAAACCTTTCAAGTCCAAAGTTGTCCCGCTTCGCACAACATAATAGACAAATTCTGAATTTTTTAAGTACAGTCTCCCATAGACTATGGAATTTTTTTGATAATTTTTGGACGCTAATCCACGAAAACCGAAATAGAAGGAACAAAAGGTATAATATTAAAATAAAGAAATTTGTAAATTTATTCATATTTTTTTTTATAAAATTTTTTTGTGTTTTTATAACCCTTATATTAACTTGCTTTGGGCGGACTATATATATATATATATCCTCAAATCTGCGGCGAGCTTTTTCATACACTTCCACATGAGGTAGAGAGCTGAAATTTGGAACTGATAGAACTCCGGTGACAATGCATTCTATTAAATTTTGGGGTCCATCAGAGGCGTAGGGGGCCGTGGGGGGACTCAAACCTTTTTTTTTTAAACATGACATAACTTCCGATTCCTTCAAGCTACAATGATCAAATTTGGTAGGTGGGTTCTCATTGACAAAATGATTTTTTATACCCTTTGGAAAGGGGGTGTGGGGGCAAAGGGGAGCGGAATGGAGCCAATTTAAAGTTCTAGCTTTCGTATTTTTTAAGCTACAAGGCTGAAATTTTTCACTTAGGCTAGCATTGGGGAAAAAGAGTAAAAAAGGGAAAAGAAAGGGGGAAAAAGGGGGAAAAAATTTTTTTTTTTAAATCCAAAAAAATTTTTTAAATGTAAAAATTTAAGAAGAAAAACTATACGGGCAAAATATAAATGGAAAAGAAATATACCGAAAAAAAAAATTTTTTTAAAAAGAAGGGGAAAATAAAAAAAGAGTAAAAAACAAGTTTTTTAAAATATAACCCTTTAACCGAATAAAAAGCAGAAAATAAATTTCCTTTAAATTAATTTCCGCAATTTCGATTTAAAATTAAGGGTTTTTGGCTACTTTGTTCCCAATATCATTGCAAATTTTGAAGTCGCCAAAAACCCTTAATTTTAAATCGAAATTGCGGAAATTAATTTAAAGAAAATTTATTTTCTGCTTTTTATTCGGTTAAAGGGTTTTATTTTAAAAAAATTGTTTTTTACTCTTTTTTTTCAGTTTTTACTTGAACTTTTTTTATGCATACATTTCTTTGCTTTTGAGCAAATTTTTCATTTCTTACAAAAAACAAAAAAAAAAAGAAGTACAACTTTAAATCTAGTTCCAGACCGCCCCTATAAGGTAGTATTCTAAATTTATTTTTATTTATAACAAATTCTAATGTCAGTATTGTTGCATTTAGGGATTCGTATACATATATGTACAGTTACACAAAAATGCATGCAAATCTGATAAGATTAGGAAAGCTAAAGTAGGGCTCGACAGCTGCCTCATCGGATTCAAATCGAGCAACGATGAATATAAACTACGCTCTCATCGGTTAAAAGTGGTGTCAAGCACTCTTCCCCATCAGGCTTTTGCATCAGCATAATTAGTGTACTCGTGATCGTCGTTAGTTAACGTTCTTAAAACAAAAGAAAAAAAAACTAGAGAGTGGACTATCTTCGGCTATACCGAAGCTGAAATACCCCCACACAGTAGGAAGAAGTACCTCGAACATAAAAAAAATGTGGTCTCAAGACCCTATTTTGAGTCAATTATAGGTGGTTTTGAAGCCCAAACCATGTCCAAAATCCATTTCTAAAAATTTCCAATCCAATCCACCAAAAAAAAAAATTGGTCCAAGACCCCATTTAGACCCTTATATATGTGGCTTCGGAACCTCGGACCATGTCAAAAATACGTTTCTAAACATTTCCAATCGAATAAAACAATAACAAAGACTTGAAAAATGTTTACAGACGTTCAGACGGACAGACGGACATTGCTAAATCAACTCAGGAGGTGATGCTGATCAAGAATATATATACTTTTCCATACCGGACACGCCTCCTTATGGGCGTTACAAACGTTGTGACAAAGTTAGTATACCCTGCCACAGTGAGTTTGGGGGTATAATAAATGTAATTGTTGATACTACAAGAGGTATAAAGTGAACCCAACTTTAAAGTGAGAAAAAATCGAAAAAATAATTAAAATAGTGAAATTGCAAATAAGCGAAAAGAAAGAAAAGAAGTGCATAAACAAATTACTGGTACGCTCTGAAAATCTTTAATGCACAACATACCCTACTTCCCTCCAAGTCTAGGTAATTTTCAGCTTACAACTGCGGATCCATGGAAGGCCTTTCATCGTTCTTCGGTAATGTAAGGTAAGTCCTGAATTTTACTGTTTTCTTTGATTCTTGGTTATAAAAAGGATTTTGTGCGATAAATTATTAATTATTCTAATGTAGCAAATACAACATTTTATCACTGAGAGAGCAATTTCATGAAAACCAGTATTTTACTAAGCTAATAAAGAAGGATTGAATTAGAAATGAGTTTTTGAGAGTTGCTATTTCATGAACAAATTCACAAAACATAAATTTTTGCTTTTCAATGTTTGGCGCTTAAATTCTCGCGAAAATAAAGCTAATACAGTAACAATGATGAAGTAAACATTGCCTTTATACCTGTTTTTTTTTTTGAACAACAATACATTTAGCATAACCAGCAGCTATGATGCATTTCTTTTAGATTATACTGCACATACATAGGTTTTTACTTAGAAATTAATAAAAACGAATTTGTGAGAATAAAAAAAAAATATATATATATGAATAATTGTTTAAAAATAATTGAATTCAATTAAGAAAAAGAAAAAACAAAAAAATACAATGCAACTTTGGTTGTATAATAAAAATACATTTTAAGGAATTCAAAATTAAATATGCGTTAGTTTTTCTTTAAATTGATCTGAAGTAGCAAACACAAATTAGGGGATTTCAGAACACATTAATTCCATTTTCTGAAGTCACACGGTAGGGTGGGAATTGTAGTGGCCAGAGCAACAACATCAATGCTCCACATCTTTAGCAATTAGTTGCAACAATCCCTTTGGTGATTACACATGGTTTATAAAAAATGAACACATTCACAGAGATTTACAAATATCGAAAATATCTGATGAGATACCGAAACGTAATACAAAGTATGCAGATAAGCTAAAATTGCACCCTAATATTCTAGTTCGAACCTTAATGAAACCCACCCGAACCTTACGTCTAAAACGAAATTATTCTATTACCTTTGAATAGATAGTTCAGGGACACCCTCGTCGATGCAGCCGTTCGTCGATGCCGACATCCAGTCAACGCCTACATCGCCTTGATATATACATTAAGTTGTCCAAATCAGTGGATAAGGTCAACTAGTACTATGTTAAATCTGTTATGTAATGTCTAATTATTTTGTTCAAAATTATTGTTAGTTCTAATTTTTATCTTAGAAGATTCAATAAATAAATTTTATGTAGTTAAAAAAAAAAAGAATCGATAAATAAAATTCAAGCCAATGAAATTTTCAATATAAAATTGGTAAAAACCCAAAATTTACCTTTTTATCAATTAATGTAATGGCATTTATAGTTATTATAATTATTATACTTGTAATAATAAAAAGGAAAAGAAAGTAGACATAAATTTAAATGCATCAACTAATGATGGTAATAATGAAATTGGAATGCAAAACCTTTCAAGATTTTTTATAAGAACATCGACCGAGGATGCTCGAATTTAAGGATGGAGGAGTTTACACATATCAATTTAATATTTTTGGCAACGCAGCTTTATACAATTTAAGCAGCGTTCTCGCATCCAATGCAATGCTGCATTTTAATAATGTTAAAATGCTGACAACACAGATTGCGTGTGTTTCTTCTTCTTTCTTTCGATTAAGTTTAGGCTAAGTTATTCAAAAGTCAAAAATAAAAATTCAGTTCGCATCCGAAGCTTGTTGTTTAATTATCTTATACCAATAATTAAGTAAAAGGCGAGCGTAAGGGAAATGACAAAGCATTAAACACGAGGTACGGTCAAAGGGACGCTAGCTAGTCATCGCCGAATTTCATGCCGCATGGACGCAACCCAAACTCAGCGCCAGTGATTTTTTTGATTAGTTTGGCAAAAATGAAGTGAAAAAGTGGTACAAAAACTTAAAGAAATTTAGAAACAAAAACACATAAAATCATAAAAATAAAAATTTAAGAAAATATATATATAAAGTTTATATTGAGCGTTGAAGAAACAAAACGCTAATGTTAAAATAGTAATATTGAAAAAAAAATTTTTTTTTAAAGTTGAAGAAGTGATCCTAGCAAAAATGTAAACGGAAGAAACAAAAAGGAAAAGCTATGCTGTGCTAAGCGTTGATGTTAACATCATAGCTTGGCCTAACAATGAGTGTTTTTTTGGTAATTCTGTTAACAACAGTTTCTTAATATTTAATGATCATTCGCTTCTGTTACTAACATAGCATGATGATGTTTCAGAATATGTTAATTTCTTTTTTGCTGCTTTCTACGGTAGTTATTTTAAAAAATTATATAAAATTTCCAAAGCTTAAATTCATTTTTGTTAGTTCTTAAGATATTAAAAGGTAAGTAAATGTAAACTCAGTTTAAATGCAGTGATTTCAAAGCGATTTAACATGTTAATTTGATGTTAACATATTATGTTGCCAACTCTAGAACTTGATTTTAAACAGCAAGAATCCGCCGCAAAAATCAATAGAAAAGCACCGCTACGAAAGATCTTTCGTCGAGGGAGCAACCAAAAACAAATTGTAAGTCATGCTATTTAGGGCTACCAGACGTACTCTTTGTTCTTTGGGATTAAAAAAAAAATGTAGTATGAAACCTATCATTTTTTTAACCGAAATATCAAAAGCAATTTTGAATGTCTTTATCGAAAACAATTCAAATATATACCTAAATTTTTCAATTTCTTGAGGAAGGATCGGAACATTAGCACCCAGAGTCTAAAATTTAGTATTATACCTTTTATCCGTTTAATTTGTTTTTCACCTAGACCCTTTGGAGTTTCAAATTTAAATGCTTTAACGCCTAAAGAAACCTAAGTAGTAAATTTTAATTTTGAATCGGCGTATACTTTGGTACTTGATGATTTTACAAAATTTTAAATTGATTTCTTTAGTATTTCATATTAAAAAAAAACTTTGGGCATAAATTATTGTATTTTGTTACTTAAACATTGGGGGCTAAGGCTTACTGATCAAGGCCATTGAGCTAAGGTTGGTAAGTCAGAGAAAGTGAGTGTCGTGGGACAGTACTAAGACCGGCCATGCGTGACGTAGAGTCACATCCTGCTCGAGGTGCCCCAGCTTAAAACTGAAGATGGCGGATCTAGAGACGCAAACTCGATAAAACCCGCAATCCTAGGTGTCATACGTACCGTGCCGAGGGACGAATGGCACTGCGTTAGTGTGTCTGTCGACGGTGTACTCCAGATAACAGGCGACCTCTGGTTTTAACTAGCCTTGCCGGGGTAGCGGGGGCTATGCCCCGGTCGACTTTCTGTCCCCCGTACTCGTGGGATCATTTATGGGTAGGAAAGCAGGTAAAACTGTATGGCGGGATGTTACCGCAACGGAGGCGGCTAACCGATTGGAGCATAGTTCCATGAACGTTAGTCGAGGAGGTAGGGGTGGCCATCGCCACAAGAGTCCCAAGCGAGCGCCGCCGGCGCTGGTGAGGGGTCCGGTTGACTGGGTGTTTGGGCCGCAAGGCTCCAGCAACGGTTCGACTGGATGGAATAGGAGGGGCCAGGATGTACCGTCTGGGAGTGTATCTGCCACGGACATCGCTGCCGGAGGTGTCGGCTCGCCTGTAGCAGCGAGATTGCGTATCGGCAAGTCTAGTACGGGTCTTGCTGCAGGGCGGCCCGACGCATCTGGGGTGGCTCACCAAAGAGGGGTGGCGGGGAAAGTACCCGCGCCGAATAGGGGGGTGCCAGTGAAGCCGGAGGTGCCGGATCGTCCAGCGCAGTGCGATCGCCGGCCAGCATTTCTGGTCGGGATGGTGCGGCAGGGCGGTCCGACACATCTGGGAGGGCACGTCAGGCAGGAGGGTTGGGGCTTGTACCCACTGAAGGAAGAGCTGCCACTGTTAAAGATGCCAGAGGTGCCGGGTCGCCCGAGCCTATCCGTGAGGCTGGGAGACCTGACACGGCTGGTATGGCACGACAGGTAAGGAGGGTGGGGCTAGCACCCACCGAAGCTAGGAGGGGGAGGCGGCGTTTTACTCCCATGGCTCCGGAGCCGGGTCAACCTGGTGGTAAAGATGACCCATTTCGTGAAGGCCTTAGCGGGTGCGGCACGAGGTGGTACATCCGTTATCTTCAGAGGGGCTTGGCGCCGAGTGAGGCCAGGAAGTTGACGGTTCAGCATCGGGCTCAGCCTGGTATTGCGCCCCCAGCGGATGGGCCCCACAAAAGGGGCAACAAAACGCTGACTCCTCCTCAGGCGAGCACTGCGCCGAAGAAGAGTAAGGCAGTCTCGTCGTGCGAGGTGAGCGGGGCACGCGCGGTTGTCGACCCGGTCACGACAGGACCCACCGCGGCGCCGGGCATCTCCTACGCCAAGGTGGTCATGTCTGAGCGGGTGGCCATACTGCCGAAGGACTATCCTCAAGTGGGGTTGGCTCCAAAAGAGCTGACTGCGCTTGAGGATGCCATTGTCGCCGAGATGGCCCTGGGATACGAGTTCAAACTGAAGTTCCAGGGCATCTACTTTAGACCCGGCATGATGCTGCTGGACTGTGAGACTCCGCAAACCGCGGAGTGGATCAGGAAGGTGGTGTCTAAGCTGGGGACGTGGAAGGGGGTGGAACTGACGGTCCGGTCTGGGGGAGAAATCCCGAAAGAGCGGATCGTCACGGTGTTCCTACCAAGGAGTGCGGGACAGGCGCTGCAGGTGACGATGGCGCTCATCGATGCTCAAAATGAGGGCCTTCATACTAACGTATGGAAGACGCTCAGCTGTCGGGAGGATGGTGGTGGCCAGCTCCTGAGGGTGAGCATCGATGAGGCGTCGTACGAGGCCATCCTGAGGAGTGGTGGACAGATGAACTACCGCTTCGGGAAGGTCTCGGCTCATCTGCAGAGGAGACCTGTGGAGGAGGGGGGAGCGGAGGCTTCAATAGAGGAGGTTCCTTCCGAAGTTCTTGAGGGGCATGTAGTTAGCGCGGCACCTACAGTGTCAGCAGAACCAGCGTCACCTGTGGTGGTTGACGCTGGAGCGACCACTGCCTCTCCGATGGAGGAAGGGTCGGATTCTGATGAGGAGGGCAGTGTTGGTAACATCACTGTCCTAAGCGTCTTGGATCCGACAGAGGAAGAGGAGGAGAGATTGCTGCTATCCGGGGCGTCGGCTCCGGAGTCGTCATGATGGACGACAGCAGCGGGGGGGTCAGTGCCAGGTTCGCCCTGGTGAACATCCACCACGCCAAAGCAGCTTCGGCTGTAATTGCGAGGATGTTTGCCAAACAACACCTTGTGGCGGCACTGATCCAGGAACCTTGGACCTATGGCGGACAGGTGAGAGGACTGACAGGTGTAGGGGCCCAGGTACTATGGGATACCAGGGTCAAAGACCCTAGAGCCTGCATGTTACTGAGGGATAAAACTAACTACTTTTGTCTTTCAGAATTCCTGACCAGGGACCTAGTGCCGATTCAGACTCTGCTCAATATAGGCGGAACTGATCGGACGGTGGTCATAGCGTCGGCGTACTTCCCGGGTGATGAGAAGGAAGTTCCACCACTGGAGGTTCAGCGGCTTGTGGAGCATTGCACTAAGCTGCACATACCACTACTCCTGGGGTGCGATGCAAATGCCCATAACACGATTTGGGGTAGCACGAATTGCAACGGCAGGGGTGAGTACCTTCTTGAGTATATCTACAACACTAACCTAGAAATTCTCAATGTTGGGGATAGCCCCACTTTTGTGACAAGGGTTAGGCAGGAAGTGTTAGACATAACACTGTGCAGTCAAAGCAGATTAGAAATTGGAGGGTATCGGACGAACCCTCAATGTCAGACCATCGGATAGTGGTATTTGACATTGTAGGGAGTAGACCAAATTTATTACCATCAAGGAACCCCAGGCGTACGAACTGGGACAAGTATAAAGACTTCATGTATTCTAGTTCTGGGGTATTCAGTACCGGCAGACCGCCGGGCAATCACCCTCAACTGGAGCAGGAGGTAGTAGAACTAACGAACGTTATGATCGAGGGATATAACCTCAGTTGTCCGAGTAGGACTGGTAGTACTAAGTATGCGCCGTGGTGGAACAACGAGTTGTCAAATCTTCGGGCTTCGACGAGAAAGCTCTTTAACCGAGCTAAGAGAACCGGGGACTGGCAGAGTTACACCACGACCCTAACTATGTACAGTAAAGAAATTAGGAGCGCTAAAAGGAAAAGCTTTAGGGACTTCTGTGAGACCATAGTGGATACTCCTGTAGCGGCGAGGCTGTACAAGGCGGTAGCCAAAACAGGGAACGTAGCTACCTTGGCTCTCAAAAGGGCAGATGGCACCTTTACAGAGGGTGAGTCTCAACGAGCTGAATTGCTCCTTGAGACCCACTTCCCAGGCAGCGTACCTAAGGCGGACTCATTGAACTTGTATATGGGTCGGAGAACTAGAAGAGTAGATTGGGAGGTAGCCAACAAAATTTGTGACAGAAGAAGGATTGAATGGGCAATTGGAACCTTTAACCCCTACAAATCTTCAGGTGTAGATGACATATTTCCGGCCCTTCTCCAGAAGGGAGGGCCTGAAATGATTCAGCAGATTAGAAGGATTTCTACAAGCAGCCTGGCCTTAGGGTACCTAGCAGCTGGCGTAGGGCTAAAGTTATTTTTATCCCGAAGGTTGGGAAGAAGGATCCAACTCTATCAAAATCCTTTAGACCAATTTGCTTGACGTCGTTTCTTTTAAAAACGATGGAAAAAGTAATAGATAACTATCTTCGAGAAGAAGTCCTGGTCAGGAGGCCCCTTCACCACTGCCAACATGCGTATAGAGCGGGCAGGTCTACTGAAACTGCTCTATTCCCGTTGGCTGGGTACATACAAAGGGCCTTGGACACAAAGGAAATAGTAGTGTGTGCATTCCTCGACATAGAGGGCGCGTTTGACAACACCTCCCATGAGGGCGTTAGACATGCCTTGCTGTGTAAAGGGGTGGACACTACTCTATGCCATTGGGTTGGGGAGATGTTAGGCACCCGGTCTGTCGAATATCAAACTGGCCTTAACACCACTGAGGCAGTCACCACGAGGGGTTGTCCCCAGGGGGGCGTGCTTTCGCCTCTTCTGTGGAGTCTGGTGGTGGACGAGCTCCTCAGCACACTTACTGATATGGGATTTACGTGTCAGGGGTATGCTGATGACATCGTCATAATGGCTAGGGGTAAGTACGAGGAGGCTTTATGTGATATAATACAGAGAGGTCTCGAGGTCACGCTTGAATGGTGCAAATCTGTGGGGCTGAACATTAAACCAGCAAAAACCACGATTGTACCGTTTACATTGAAGAGGAAACTACAGTACTGGAGGTCTTTGATGTGAAGCTCAGTAGTAAGAAAGAATGGTCCAATATACACTCACAGTATGGTATCCGCGACCATGCTATAATGTGGTTTACAGATGGATCCAGAACAGACGAGGGCACTGGTGCTGGGGTATTCGGGCCACGTACCAAATACTCCGAACCAATGGGCACACTGACCAGCATCTTCCAAGCAGAAGTTCGTGCAATTGAAAGATGTGTGCAATTCAACCTCGATAGAAAATACTGTAGACGGGAAATCGTAATACTATCTGACAGTCAGGCGGCTCTTAAAGCTCTAGACTGTCTTGCAAAATTAAACCGGCTGGGCGGAACCAATAAAGTTACGCTCTGCTGGGTGCCAGGACACGTCGGTGTGGAGGGGAACGAGGCGGCAGACGAGCTTGCGAGAAAAGGAGCGGCTACGCCCCTTACAGGGCCAGAGCCATTCTGTGGTATAGGTGCACACACTATCCGGGAAATGCTCAGAGAAAGAGTACGGGTGGACAGATCGAACTATTGGTTCGATCTACCTGGGCTACGGCAGGCCAAATCACTCCTTGGTAAATATAACAAGAGGAGGTTTGAAGCTTGTATCGGGCTGAGTAAGAACCGGCTTCGAATTCTAACGGGGTTTCTCACTGGTCACTGCAGACTGAGGGGGCATCTCACGAAGCTGGGCATTCTAAACGACGACTCTTGCAGATTCTGCAATGAGGAAGAAGATAGTCCGGGTTATTTACTGGAGTCCTGTGGGGCAATCATCCACACAAGGAGGCGCGTACTGGGAAAGTACCTGGTGCCAGAGCATGATTGGCCGAATCTAGATCCTCTTCTAATCTTGAAATTCCTAACGGAATTGGGGTTGGTGGAGGTCCTCTAAAGGTTGGCAGAGGTATGATTCGTGATACTTGGGGCATCGTCACCCAACACGGACTCGTAGTGGGGGCACAAAAGACCAAAGGTCGCAGTGCAAATCCCCCCCTTTATTATTATTATTACTTAAACATTATTTTTTAATTTTTTTAAAAAATTGTTTTATTTAACAAAGGTTCTGAAATCACTTTTTGTTATAATTTTTTTTGTTTTATAAAAAATATGTGGTGTAAAACCGAGGAGTTTGAGACCCCCTGCAACTCTGTACTCTTTTTTACTCAAGAGAATCTGGTAACCCTATGCTTATTGATACTCTCACTTTAATTACAGCCAATATGTGTTTTACGGTGAACATCTCACACTTTTATCATTGCATGTACCAGCTATGCACATTTAGTCGTTCTTTTCCCTAAGCATACTTGTTCATGAGTTACTCTATTTTCTTTTATCTTTCTGTCCTTGTTCGATCTATCCTGGTATTTTGTCTTTCTATCCTTCTCCACTACCGCACGCGATATATGTACTGCAACTGAATAATCGGAACTTGGTAGTGCAGCATATCATTAAGTTGTAGGGAAAGAAGACTCCACCCCACTGACGAGCAAAAGCTGGAGCCAGCGCGTGCATCCGTTTCCGCTACACACACATATCGACTGCTTAACATCCCCTAAGGGTTTCTATGGTTATCCATTAAAGATCAAATGGCCACGTAGGGCTGCGTCGTTTTTTTTCAGATCGTACAGAAAAAATGGTACATTATCCCCTCAGTTATTAACCCAATTAATAGTTTTAGAAATCAAATTCTTATTGAGTCAGCTTCTGAAAATAGTAAAATTAAAACTCTTTTCCAAAACAAAATGCGCATACAGTTACAGACATACATACTGACCTTATCAAAATTATGAAAGATGTAATTAAACCAGACATTAATAACGGAATTCATTGCAATATAGAAACATTAGGCAAGATACAAGATGACTTAATTACCGTTTTCCCGAACATTAAATTTAAGTACACCAGTAAATTTGTACAAGATGTAGTAAACAAAGACGATCAAGCAGAAATTATAGCTAATGAACATAATAGGGCACATAGGGAAATCAACGAAAATTTCAAGCAGATAATTTCCGAGTACTATTTCCCCGACATGAAGAAAATTTTGAAACACTTCATCAGTAACTGTAAAATTTGTCGAGAAAACAAATACATGCGTAGACCAACCAGGCACCCGGTAGGAAAAACGCCAATACCTAAAGCTACAGGGGAAATATTGCATGTTGACATATATTTTACTGCAGGAAAGTATTTCCTAACATACAAATTTTCTAAATATGCTGTGGTGAAAAATATCTTGTCTAGAAACACAGCTGATGTTAAAAACGCACTAATAGAAACCATATCCCAATTCAGCAATATCAAACAAATCGTTAGTGACAATGAAGGTGCATTTACATCCAATGTAATTGTTGAGAAATCAATTCAACATTTCATTATTTATGGTGCCAGCCCTTCATAGCCAAAGTCATAGATGTACCAAGGTGCATTTATAGTAGTGCTACTACTGACATAGTTGAACTAATTTTATTATCAACATACAAATACAAAAACGCTATTCATTCTGTAATGGTTACAAACCAATAGAACTGCTTCACAACGTATCTGAAAAAATTAAAAATAGAAATCGAACAGAAATTAAAAGAAAAACAGGAACGAGACCTAAACTACCATAATAAAGGGACACAATCAAAAGAATTGCAACGGGGCGATAAAGTACATGTGAAAACAAATAAGAGATTGGGAAATAAATTGGGAAAACTGTATAACGAAAAAACTGTTCAGGCAGATCTGGAAACAGCTGTAGTGATTGATGGAAAACATGTTCACAAAAATAATTTGAAATAATTCTGCAATTACAGACTGTTGGCACACTAGGGTCAGCAAAGATAATGGACTACTCTTCAGCCCTTTACCTTCCGCTCCCCATAGGCGGAGCTGCGATTTTCGAAAATTTTGTTTATTTAAAAAAAGGTTATTGTTGACAATATACATTTAATGGCGCTACTAGAAAATGAGAAGGAAGGTCAACTATTACAGCAGGACGTAGATGAAATAGAACGACTCGAAGAGCAATTGAATTTATTGGATCGGCAATCAAATTTATTGCAGGTGTGCCTGATCACCAAGATTTTTAAATTCTAAAAGCAATGGAAAATGAGCTCATTGGAGCAAACAATAGGCAATTTGAAATCAATAAAGAAATTGAATTCAAAAATTACGAACTTACGGACCAAATTAATAATATAGGCAAGCAAAAAACCATAAATTCCGAAATACTAACATTGTTAATGTGCTATTAACAAGAATAAAATTATCATTGATAATTTAAAAAACAATTTATATAGCATAATGCTCGCTAAATTAAATATAGTAAATCCACTGGTACTAGACCCAGAGGAAATAAGATTAGTTGAAAAAACAGAAAACATTGTGACTTATATGAGCGATTTACTTAGTATTGCTGATGTTAAATTATATTATCAAAAAGACTCACTTATTTATCTCATAAAAATACCTATTGTAAAAGCAAATTTGTAAACTTAATGAAATAGTCCGAAACAACAGAATGTTAAAATTAAAAAACAACAAAACAGAAAAATGTAATAAAATTTATTTTGCATTGAAAAATTGTAAAAAAGCTAATAAATATGATTACTACAACATAAATAGAGACGAAAAATGCCTGCTCGAACTGCTAAATAACCACACAGCGAACTGTCCAACAACTTCAGCATATCAAGCATCGGAGACATAACAACTAAGAGATGGCCTGATCATGCTACGAGATGGGAATGCAACGGTAGAATATGATGGGCAAATTATTCATTTAAATGGCTCCTACCTCATAACTTACACAAATTCAATCATCGTTAATGGAAAAAATACCAAATAAATCAACATTCCGATATCATACAGCTGCCAGCTCCAAAGAAAACAAGCCTAATAGAAACTGAGTTTTCTGATGAAATATCATTGCCACACTTACACAAGCTACATATCAGCAACATGCAAAAAATAGAAGAGGTCAAAGTAACATTGGAATCTAGTAGATGGATCTGGTACAGTGACATAGCGATACTTTCGCTGACTATCATTCTAATTTTATACATCAAACTTAAGCCTAACGTGGTTAAAATTAAAACAGAAGAAATACCGATAAAACTGACAGAATCTCGTAAAGAGGCCATCCGAAACCGACTCTCGCAGATTATGAACGAGGCGCTCAAATATAAGGAAAGGACGAGTTAAGGAAAATAGCTGACACAGCAGTTCCCACGATCGTCTGTTATTACCTGCACTCTTATATATTTGTATCTATTATGTTAAGTCAGCCCTTAGCTGACATTGTAGTTTGTTTAAGTTCGCACCATATTCAGTTGTCACCTGCACGCTTATGTATTTCTATTATGTTAAGTCAGCACTTTGCTGACTTTGAAGTCTGTTTAAGTTTACTACTGGGCCATATTGGATCCGCCATCGTAAATTTTGAAAATGCGACATCAAATTCGAAATCAGCGACCCCGAAAACCCCACTATTCAAAATTTCATATTGTTTTAATGAAATCTTAAAATTACGGGAGGTAAATATGGGAGGTAGGCGTGGCAGTCGACCAATTCCGCCCACTTGCAATACCAACTCCTTCTAGGGCCGAAAAAGGATAAATCAAAAATTTGGATCCCTAGCTTTCTTCTAGCTCCTGCAATCGTGTTTACACGAAAAGAGGACGGACATACGGACAGACGGATAGGGCTAAATCAACTCAGGAGGTGACGATCAATAATATATATACTTTTCCATACCGGACACGTCTCCTTCTTGGTTTTACAAACATCAGACCAACGTGAATATACCCATACCTCATGAGGAGTAGGGTATAACAAAAATTGGGATAACCAACACTAATTTCTTATGTAAAATGATTTAAAACAAATATTACAAAAAATTTCTTTCTTGACAGGTTATAACTTTGATGAGGTGGTCACCCAAAACAGTTCATATAAACTTTTCTAATAGTTCAACTTTTAAGATGTTTTTACCAAATTTAAGATGAGTAATTCCATATCAAATCGATATTTTCGATATTTTCGAGTTCAAAAATGTATTTGTTCGAAAAAGATACATTAGAAATAGCCAACAAATATGCATACAATAAGCCTGTTTGATTCTGAACCAAAAAAGATTGTTGCACTCGTTGCTCCATCTTGTTTCAGCCACGAGTAGCTATATTGCTTTTTCGCTGTTATTTACCTACCTTCCAAATTTCATCAAGATCGAACCGGTCAATGGTAATTTTTTCGAAAATCGTTTCGTGTTGACACAGAATTACACTGATCTTCATGCAAGATTTCCCTATTAGATTTTCCGTTCAGGTCGATATGGAATAACCTATCGGGAAATTAAGCTTTACAAAAATTTAAATTAATTTTGGTAATTGTTTCTCATGCTTTATCATAATGTTGCGATGGCCAATTGTCTCTACTCGTACGTTAACAATATTATTATACCCCCACACTCACTGTGGCAGGGTATACTAACTTTGTCACAACGTTTGTAACGCCCATAAGGAGGCATGTCCGGTATGGAAAAGTATATATATTCTTGATCAGCATCACATCCTATGTCGATTTAGCGATGTCCGTCTGTCCGTCCGCACGATAGCGGTCGCAGTTTTGAAGATATCGACTTCAAACTTTGGGTACATGTTTTTTCGTGAATACTGAGATCCAGTTCGAGAATCAGCCAAATCGGATTAAAACTGGGCGTGGCTCCCTTACACCGAAAATAAAGGTAAACAGTTTTCAAGTCTTTTTTATTGTTGTATTCGATTGGAAATGTTTAGAAACGTATTTTTGACATGGTCCGAGGTTCCGAAGCCACATATATAAGGGTCTAAATGGGGTCTTGAGACCAATTTTTTTTTGGTGGATTTGATTTGAAATTTTTAGAAATGGATTTTGGACATGGTCCGGGCTCCGAAACCACCTATAATTGGCTCAAAATAGGGTCTTGAGACCACATTTTTTATGTTCGAGGTACTTCTTCCTACTGTGTGGGGTATTTCAGCTTCGGTATAGCCGAAGATAGTCCACTCTCTAGTTATTAGACAAATTTAATGTAGACTCCAGACCTGAAAGAGCGTCTCCTACATTTTACAAATTTACAAGTAAAAATTTTTTTCTAATTTCTAATTATTTTTTCTTTAGGTTATTATTTTGGCAGCAAACAATTTGATTCGATTTTTTCTTATCGTAGTGCTTGTTGTTTGAGCCGCTGGGAAAATATCGACCCCTAATCGCGAAATGCACGTACACTGAGCCAACAAACGCATAGCAGAATTAAATATTTTTTATTTAAATGTGATTTGAATATTTGGAAATCACTATCTCATACAGAAATTCATAACGCGCGTATTTAAATGTTTTCTATAAATAAAAAACTTCTTTGCCGCCAGCCAGTCTTGAACCTACGACCTCTGCAAATTGGAAATAAGAAATTCACACTGATCTATCACAGGCACAATTTTTCTGTGTCTAAACTGAAATATATATGAAGCAGAAAATAAACAACGTTTTTTTGTGAGTTTCTATTTTTATTCGAAAACTTCAATTTACATTTTTAGAAAAAAATCAAACGCTTGCTGAGCAATCTATAATTGAAATTTGTATTTTTAGATTTTAAAACTTCAATTTAAGACTTGTTGAGTAATATACAAACATTTAGACGCTTGTGAATAATGTCGGAAATATACGAGTCGGTTCGAGCGCACTCCAAACTCCAGAGGTTATCGGTTCGAATTCCGGCAAAACAGAATTTGTGGAAAAGTTGTTACAAATGATTCTAAGGAAATTGGCAAATAAAAAAATTTAATAAAGCAAAAAATAAATAACTTTAAAAAGTGTAAATAAATAAAAAAGAAAAAAATTTGTTTTCCCAATTTAAATAAGTAAAAAAATGTAATATTTTCAAATTTAATTCTAATATTTCCCTATTTACTATCAAATACGTTTATATTTAATTTAAATATGTTTTCATTTGATTTCACTATTTGTTTCACTCAGTATAAGTGCCAAAAAGCAAATTGTGCAGGAGAGAGTTTTTTTCAATTGTCGTCTATTAATGGTTTGATTGAACTTTAGTTAGAGACGTAATTTCTGCCTGCGTATCAATTGCAAGTAATTTCCGACAAATTGTAAAAGGTTTTTTCGGTGCTTACATTACTTCGCTGTCATGAATTCAAGCTGCTACAACTCATGAGTGTCATTTGGGCCATTCCGCGTCAAGCGGATACTTCAACTCTCAGAAAATTGTGAAACTCTTCACATGGAAAGGCCTGGGTATGCTGTGTTTATGTTAAGTAAAAAATAAAAAAAATCGAAAATTTACCTTTTTTCAAAAATTCATAACTTTTTAACCGTGCGGGTTAGAGTTTAAACTTTTTTTTTGTTTTACGCAGAAAATAAAAAAATTTAAAAAAAAATATTAATTCTTAAAAAAAAAAAAATTTTTTATACAATTTTTTTAACAATAGTTAAAAAAAAAATTTTTTAACTTTGAGCACCACGATTCTAAATTTAAAAAAAAATGTTTTTGTATACCTAACAATATCACTCAGCTTGTGTCAAATTTTAAAGAGAGGGTTTTTCCTTGTTTTCGAGATATTGAATTTTATAGGTACTTACCTCGCTTGCGCTATGCACAGAGCAGCCATTTGCTTGAGCGAAAATGGTCCGATCGGAACGCTTGTGGTGTCAAAAGTTGCGTAGGACCTCAGTAGGAAATTTTACCATGTTTGACAAATTTTTAGCTTGACATTTGTTTCAATTTTGCCCGCCCGATAAGCAATTTCAGGCCGAAACCGATACCGAAGGTCAGCTAGCAGCATTTTACTTCGGCCAGCGTCGATACTTAATACAAAACATTGGAACATAATTTTTATATGAACAAAAAATTGGCAGAATTCAAAATTCCGAATTATCGGGCTTTTCAAATACTTGAAACACGATTTTCTCAAAAATTGTTTTTAACGGTAAATATTGAATTTTCAACGGAACCCTTTGGTACATAAACACAGTAGACCCAGGCCTTTCCATGTGGAGAGTTTCAGAATTTTCTGAGAGTTGAAGTATCCGCTTGACGCGGAATGGCCCATTTACATTAAAATGAATTTTCAGCAAGAGAAACACTTTTACGCTTTTTAACAGTTGCTAATGGATAAAAACATGAAAATCAAATGAAGATGCTGTTTCAATGTTTATAAAGATACAAATGTGGATTTCTTGCATTATTTTATCACGCTTTATTTTTCCGCAAACGCCAAAAATCCACTTTTTGCGGTTATTATACTGTAATTTTTGAACAGATACACTAATTTGAAAGTTTTTTTAAAGATAATTGCCCTTTAACCTCGTCAAATATCATTTTCTTGTATCTCTTTTCGTTTTTAAGATACAGAAGTCAAACGCAAAAAATATAAAAATTTTTTTAATTTTTGCACTTTTAAAGTTACGGATTTTCCCTTCCAATGGAAATGAAGTTTGTTAAATGAAGAACTACAACGTTTTCTTATTTATTTTGTTATGCTGAATCCGAATATAAAATAAATTCGTACCACGCATAGTTTTGAAGTTATTCGCTGTTATTTATTGGTAAATTGAAATAGCGATGAAAATTTTTTTCGAAATATGCATTTTGTAGGAATTTGATATTTTCCATTTCTACTTGATTCCCGTCCATTTCCATTTCAAAAATTCCGTAAAATTTTTCTGAATTTTCATTGGTTGTCTAGAATTAGTGGCCTTTCTGCTCATTGAATTCAAAAAACGAGAAATAGTTTAATTATAGATACAAAATATGCAATCAAAAATATTTAACTTTCTACAAAAATGTTGATAAAATATGTAGACATTTCAAAAACACAAAAACTTGTGTAATTTTCTCCACACTAAACAAAGCGAACACAGCTTCAATCATTTTTCAGCTGCCTTCTTTGGGCTTAGACTTGTTATTTGTGGTGTTTATTGTGCTGTTTATATAAAATGTATTTTATATTATTATAAGCGATAGTTTTTATTAAATTATTATATAAAATGTATAAGAAAGTTTTGTGATAATAACCAATTAATTGAATTTCTACGCCCAAAGAGGCAATAATTTTTGTGAATCTGTAATGTTTGTTTTGTTTTGTTTGCAATAAGAAATTTGAAAATATGCAAATGAAATTATGTTTTTATGTTTAGATGTATTTGCAATTATTGTTTTATCATTTATCTTGTAATCATTTATTACTTAATCATGTACTTGTATCATTTGCATTCGAAAATTAAAATATAAAAATAATACAAACCATTTAGCAATCGTTTTAATCACACATTGCAGTTAAGTTATATATAAGGGATGGGGAAATGAGAGCGAATTTAGCAAATCTTTAAATTTACACATTTCTTTGCCCAATTCCTCTCTCCCTCTAAGAGAGTATAAATGTAAAAAATTCACTTATGTAAATTAAAGCATTTTCAGTCGGAAATGTGTTGCCGACGATAGTAGAAGTAAAATTTATCAGAAATCATGTAGAGTGGATACTTTGCTATACCTCGTATTTTGTAATGATTTTAAATTTTTGTTGCTTGTTTCTTTCGTGGGCTACTCACGTTTGAAGTCATAGCTCCTAAGCGACTGGCGGTCCTGTGACGGTCACCTCAAGGTGAACAAGTTTGCGTGCCTTATAGACTTCCCTTTCTATCCTTTTTGAGCTCAATTATTATTTAGAAAGTAAAGTAGATAAAACGGATGGACATATAAAAACGAAACCAAATCATTCAGTTTTATTTGTCTCCTCCGCCCCCACAAAATCTTCATCGTCATCAATTTCGTTCTGTTTAGCCTTTTCAAATATTTGGCAAACGAACGCAATTGCTCTACTTCATTCTGCCGAATTTCTTTAAGCTGAGATCGTGTTCTCAGCTAGGCACCCAGAGGCAGATACACATCTTAGAAAGCATTGCTTTGATCAAACCATTTTTCGGTGTCCTAGTGGTGCTTGTTCTTCCTTTCTCCAAAAATGTGTCTCCTCCGTCCCCACCAAATCTTCTTTAGCACTTAATTTAATTTCGCATAGTTTTCGGGAATTGAATTGTTCTCACAAAATTGCTCTACTTCGTTCTACCGAACTACTCAAGCCGATATCGAGTCTCAGCTTTCAGCATTCACACGCACATATACACCCATAGGAATCATTGCTTGTTCGAAGCATTTGAACCTTCCGTAGCGGGGTCTTCTCTCCTTGTTCCAATTCTGCCGATTGCAGTCGGAAGACAGGGAGGAACGAAATATTTTTTGGGTATTGTGAATAGTGAAAATACAGGCTCCAACAAAAAATATAAAAAAAAGAGAGCATAGTGAAATTTTGGAGCAACAGAAGCTGCATAGAAGACATCAACAACAACTACATACAACAGAAGGCGAAGGAAGAAATTTTGTTTGTAAGCAGAGATCAGCTGTAAGCAGCGAAATAGGAGTGCGCTACAGTCGGCCAATCTGACTGCAACATATACAAATTTTGAAAGTTTTGGTATTTCAGTAATTTTGATCAGCCTAAATCAAATATTTAAGCATCTTTATATATTTAGAACACCCTACAGTCCACAATTTCGACCAATACGAAAATGTGTGTACATATCTATAATTTATTTTTGAAATTAAATTGTAATTTAAATACAAAATTGTTCAAGGAACAAAAAATATAAAGTGGTTTCATTGTTTTCTAGGAGTTTTTCTCGTATTTTGGTACATTTTACCAACATTTATAAAAATAAAAATTTAGCTACGATTTGTGATTTTTCCCTGTGTGACCTCTTTTTTCGAAATCGTTCACAATGAGCGCGCTACAAAACTTTGTATTGCTGGCGGAAGAGTTTTTGGAATTCGGAAGGGATTTCAACGACACCAGCGAGGAGGAACACACTATTTTCTCAATGGAATCGCAACGAGAGGAGTTTAAGGCCCAATGGCTGAAGCTGAAGGAGGCGTACAACGGCGGTTTAAAGGCAGTTAAGGTAACTTGTGGAGACGACAAAATCGCGATTGATGTCGTCAAATCAAAATTTAAAAGTTGTTACAAGGCATACGTTGCCACTGCAGCACAAATGGGTGAATTCGCTCACAACCTCACGACACATAACGCGTACAGTTCTCCTCCACAAAGTTCATCTTCGCAGCAATTTGATAATGAGGTGGGCCCAATGTCTGGCCACAATATTAAATTGCCTCCTTGCGACATAGAAGTGTTTCATGGTGATTATACTACTTGGCCTTCATTTCGTGACTTATTCACGGCCTTGTATATCACAAACACGCGCCTTACCCCAGTTGAGAAACTTTACTACCTCAACCAGAAGACAAAAGGTGAGGCGAGCGATATAGTAAAAATGTCGCCTTTAACAAACGACGGTTTCACACAGGCGTGGAAAAATCTTTCGGACCGATTCGAAAACAAACGAATTTTGGTCAACAGGTTCTTTTCAACCTACCGGCTATTAATTCCGAATCGGGTAGTGCGTTGCACAAATTGCAACGATTGCATCTCCACATTAAAATTGTGTGATATCGATGTCAGCAATTGGCATGCAATTCTTATTTATCTATGTTCAACCCGATTGCCCATTGATACACATTTTCTACACCTCAACGGAGGTTTCAATCTCACCATGTTTTAGTCAATGAAAATTGTAAATGTTGTCTCTCAGAAGAGCATCCCCTTGGAAATTGTCCTAAATTCTTAGACATGAGCAATAATGCAAGGTTAGCAGTAGTGCTGCTTCAAATAATCCCAATTCAAACCCAAACTCTGTTAACCCTATTACGACAGAAAGTGTTATTTTAGGTACCGCCATGGTGACCATTTGTCATCTTGATATGGTGTATACAGCGCCAGCGCTTATCGACTCGGGCTCAGAATGCAGTTTTATATCGGACAGATTACATCGTATATTAAAACTTCCCCATCAAATGTCAACACTAAAGTTTCCGGTTTGAACAAAGTTGTATCGGTACACCCTCAGAAAATGTGCAGCTTTGTCATAGGATCTCCAATAGATTCAAATTTAAGGATCGAGGCAAAGGGCCTCGTTCTACCCAAACTCACCGGAAACGTGCCAACACATTTAATTAAGGCATCGGATATTCAGGAATTGGTGGATCTACAGTTAGCGGATGCAAATTTCAACGAAAGTGCAGGAATATATGTTTTAATTGGAGCAGAACTTTATCCAAAAATTCTTCGAGAAGGTGTTCGTCAACAAGTATTGGGATCGCTTGTCGCCCAAGAAACTGGCCCAATGCCACACAGCGCTAAATCGGGAGTTCGACCTTGTGATGACCCTAAATATATATGGGTCATCACATTCTCAAAACAGAGTACAAGTAGCTTTCCATTTCTTTTAAATTTTTAAATTAAAGTCTTAATTTTTAGTTCCATTTTTGTATTATTTTTATCCTCCATCTATGAATTAAATTCTTAGTTTTAAGTTGCCAATCTAGCTAGAAAATAATGAAAGAAAAAATATGAAGAGAACTAGCTAGCTTTCAATCATTAAAATATAGTACTAAAACTTATGTATTTATGTAAAAGGAAATGTACCATAAAATAAGTATGATTTCAATTTAGTACTTTATTTCAGCGACGTAACGCTGACGGTGAAATAAAAGAAATAGGAGTCGCCTTTCGTAATAAATGTATTTGCACAGAGATGTGCTTAAGTGAGCAGTCGGGAAGCGAGTGAGTTTTCGATTGTAACCTACTGGCCGATTGACCCTTTACAGAAACTTAGAGACGAAGTCTCCACTACAGGGTTGCCACATATTTAGTTAATATATCTAATATAAATATAGTAGTAGGATAATTCACAAAAGTAGAAAATGTAGTAAAGGTATAAATATAGTAGTAGGATAATTCACAAAAATAGAAAATGTAGTAATTCAATGATGATATTTAATTCACAAAGGTATAAATATAGTAGTAAAAAATAAGTCTAAGTGCGCTTAGACATCTTCGGGCGCCATGCACGATCGGAGGAGTGCATAATTAAAGTTTGGTCTGCAACTGGGCCAGTGACCGGATCACCGTGGCTAACAGTTCCTGCGCGCTCCTCCCCCAGAATTTCTTCGTTTCGAAGCCACCCTTCGTTTTGCGAATCGTGCGCTGTGGAGAGTGATGGGTGTTACGCTGAGTAGAACGGAGCGGCTTTATTTTCTTGCCCTGCTGGCGGGAAAGCGTCCGGCTTTGATGAGGGGTTTTAGCATCTAAGGATTTGCGTCTGCGGATTCCCTTTTGGCCTCGTTCCTGCTGTGGAACCTTGCGAGTCTTCGTTGAGAAGTGCAACATAGTGTGGTGAGCCTGGCCGCACCGTCGGCAGCTGCCGGCTGAATCGCAGGCACCGGTCACATGGGTGCTTGCCATACAGTTGTAGCAGAAGCCATGGGCACGCACGGCATCGGATCGCTGATCGGGCTCCATGGCTATAAACCCACGACAATAGCGAAGTGCATGGTACCGATGGCACAGCGGGCACGGATGATCGGCTGACCTAGGATTGGAATATAAAGAAAACTTTAGTATAGGGGAACTGCTGAAGGCAGAGATTGCCTTAATAACATAAAGTTAATATATATAAACAATGAGAGTTTAGCGTGTGTCGGTGTTCTACGCGAGGGGCAGAACACACAACTTTACTATAGGCCGCTTGAGAACCCCCGTCTGAGTACGAACGTCTGCCACCCGTATATGATTGTCGGGCCCACGATGAAGCTGTACTATCCGTCCCAGCCGCCACTCAGTGGGAGGTAACAGGTCGTCTTTGATGACGACGAATTGGCCTTCCTCGACTTCCTTCTGGGGATGCTGCCATTTGTACCGTTTATGCAGTTCCTTCAGGTACTCTTCCTTCCATCTTCGGCTGAACTGATGATGGAGCACTTTCAGCTTCTCCCATCTATTTATTAGTGAAAGGTTCTCGGCGTTGGCTCAGGTGGTGCCAGAAGTGGTGCTCCTCGCAGAAAGTGACCTGGAGTGAGAGCTAATAATTCGTTAGGATCTTGCGATAAAGGCGACAAAGGACGTGAATTGAGAACTGCTTCAATGCGGGTTAGCAGAGTAGAGAACTCTTCAAAATTGAAGGTATGCGTTCCGACCGTCTTTTTCAAATGTGTTTTGAAGCTCTTGACTGCGGACTCCCAGAGCCCGCCCATGTGCGGAGCAGTCGGGGGGATAAAAACCCATTCCACGCCCTGTGTAGCATATTTACTCAAAATGTCTTCTGCAACTTCGCTTGAAAATTGCAGCAACTCTCTGCTGATGGCTCGCTGCGCGCCGATAAACGTTGTCCCATTGTCGGACATGATTTTCGCGGGAAGACCTCTTCTGCCGACGAATCTGGCAAAGGCGGCACGAAAGGCCGCGGTGGTAAGATCGGAGCACAGTTCTAAGTGTATCGCCTTTGTAGAAAAGCACACGAATACTGCCACATATCCTTTGAGAAAGGTTGCAGTTCGAAGAGAGGATGCTTTTATCGGAAAGGGACCTGCGAAATCAATGCCTGTCGTAAGAAAGGGAATCGACCGACTACAACGCTCAGGCGGAAGGGCTGCCATTAGTTGCGATCGTACCTTTTGTTTGTATATGGTACAAGATTTGCAAAGGAATATACATTTTTTTATTTGGGGTTTCAGACGGGAACTCCTGGCGAGCCATTCGGAACATAAGTCTTTGCTCTGCGTGCAAGAGCAGAGTATGAATAAACTCTAAATACAGTACGCTGAATCGAGAATTTTCGGGTATGATTATTGGGTGACGTTCGTTGTAACTTAGTGCGGCATGAACCAATCTTCCATTGGCTCTTATAAGACCGTCCTTATCGAGAAATGGGTTCAAATTCAACAATGAGCTTTTTTTGTGTAATTGGGCCGATTTGGTCATAGCACTAAGCTCCTTAAAATATTTTTTCTCTTGGGCTAGGGAAATTAGTCTCTTCTTTACGAAGGTAACCTCTGCCTGGGAAAGGGAACCGGAGATCAAATTTTGGCAACGCGACTTTCCAAGACTATTGTGATGGAATCGAAAAATGTAACCGATAACCCGCAATGCTCGGGAAAACGAGGAAAACCTATCTAGAATATCGGTGGGCTCTTCTACCGAGAGAAAAGTGTCCGTCTTTCTTTGTTCTATGGGCGATTGAGTGGTAACGGGTGTATTCGGCCAGGCTTCTTCAGAATGCAGAAGCCATTTCGGTCCATTCCACCAAAGTGAATTCGATGCTAGGTCTTGGGGAGTGGATCCTCGGGTTCCGATGTCAGCAGGGTTATCACATCCTGCCACGTGGCGCCAATTGGCATTCCCAATATTAGAAATAATTTGAGACGTACGATTGGCAACGTACGTTTTCCACTCATGCGGTGGTTTTTCCAGCCATGCAAGCGTAATCCGAGAATCGGACCATAAAAACATCTGTCGGTCTATCATTTCGAGGTTGTCTCGTACAGCTTTCACCAGCCGGGATAGGAGAACTGCCCCACACAATTCTAAACGTGGGAGACTTACTTTCTGTAACGGCGCCACCTTACTTTTCGCCACCAAGAGATGACAGGAAGCTCCCTTAGCAGGGTCCACGCTGCGTATGTACAGAGCTGCACAGTACGCCTTCTCAGAAGCATCGCAAAATCCATGAAGTTGTACTTTGTTCACGGGAGAGAATTTTACCCACCGAGGAATGGTGATATGGGTAACATAAGAAAGGCCCTCCAGGAACGTATTCCATTTGATGAGAGATCCTGGTTTGACACACTCGTCCCACTCCGTGCCCTCCAGCCATAGCGCTTGAAGAAGGATTTTTGCAATAATCATTATTGGCGAAAGCCATCCTGCCGGGTCAAATAGTTTCGCGACGTAAGAAAGAATTTGTCTCTTTGTGATGGCAGAGGATTGAGCGATAGTTTGGATCGAATAAAAAAATGTATCGGTTAAAGCATTCCAGCCTATACCCAGGGTTTTAGTGGAACTGGCACCTTCAAACTTCAGAAAATCGGTCTCAAGAAGATCTGCTGTTGGAATTTTTTCCAAGATTTTTGGATGATTTGAGGTTATCTTTTTTAGCGGGAATCCTGCCGAGTTGAGAGCCTGAGTAACTTGAGAAAGGGTTGCAATTGCAGTTGAAATCGTGTGTGTACCGGAGAGAATATCGTCAACGTAGGTATCTTCCATCAAAACTTTAGTAGCTAGAGGGTAAATATTCTTTGTGTCATCAGCCAATTGGTGAAGCGTTCGAATGGCTAAATAAGGGGCACAATTAACTCCAAAAGTCACTGTTTTTAGTTTGAAGACCTGAATTTGTGAACTGTGCGTGTCGCGAAATAGTATTCTTTGGTAGTCTTGGTCGTGTTCGTGGACGAGGATTTGCCTATACATTTTCTCTACATCTCCATTAAAAACAAATTCATATAGCCGCCACTTGAGAATGAGAACCATGAGATCAGGCTGTAACGTGGGACCGACATGTAGTACATCATTGAGCGACTTACCAGAAGTGCTTCGTCTCGATGCGTTGAAAACGACGCGCACCTTCGTGGTGGTTTTTTCTGGTCTCACTACCGCGTGATGCGGAAAGTAATATGATAAGTATTTTCCATTTGACACAATTTCTTGGGGTTCTGTGAGTTGCATGTGGTCAAGCAAGAGATACTCAGCGAGAACCTCATCATAAATGGATTTGAGATCACCCTTTTTTGACAAGGTTTTCTCCATGCTTATCAACTGTTTAAAGGCAAAAGTTCGAGAATGACCTAAGGCATCAGTAGTGGGGAAGCTAGCCTTGAATGGTAACCTAACTACATATCTCCCGTCAGACCTGCGACTGGTTGTTTTGTGATAATATTCTTCGCAGAACTTATCCTCGTTTGAGATAGGGGTGGGTTGGTGAAGCTCTTCTTGCTCCCAAAATTGTTGCAATTGGGTACTGAGAAGCTCGTTAGAAACTTCTTCAACTTGTGTCGAGCAAGAAGACACTTCGTTGGTGAGAGGACCACTTAAAATCCAGCCAAATATAGTTTGCTGTGCGAGAAGCTTTCCATATATGTCTTTCCGTATTCCTTCCAGAAGGATTTGGGGTAATAAATCACTTCCTATGATCATGTCGATTTGAGCGGGGACAAAACAATTCGGGTCAGCCAAGTCTAATCTTTCAAATTGATTCAAATTCTTTGGACAGATGCTGAAGGAAGGGAGTAATTTTGTCAACTGAGGGAGGACAATTGCTTGAGATACAATTTTGCGCTTCGTTTTAGGAGCTACTAGCGTTAAGGAACATATTCTATTTGCGTTTTGGATGATTTTCCCACCCATGCCTGAGATTTCAAACTGTACTCTTTCGAAGGGAAGCTTCAGACGATTTTGAACCTTCATAGCAAGAAATGTCCGTTGAGAACCTTGATCTATAAGGGCTCGAACTGTGTGTAGTTCGCCATGGTGATCTATGGAAATCAAAGCGGTAGGGAGTAAAGTACTTTCTTTGTTAGTGGTAAAAAGAGCTTGTACTTGGCCTGATGAAGCGGGTTGTTCATCTAGTTGAGAATTTCTCGCTCCTTCGTTTTTATTCCTGATTGTGGGAACTTCTGGTGTCGTCCGGGACGAAAGAGTTGGAGAATGATTCTGATAATGATTCGGGTCATTGTCAGATATAGGATGAAGCAACGTGTGATGCTTCTGCTGGCAATGAAAACACGTATAGCTGCTCTTGCACTCTTGTTTGAGATGACTAATCGCGAGGCAGTTTTCACAAAGATTGAAATTGCGCACGAGCGTTATCCTATCCCTAACAGACTTCCTTTTAAATTTGTCGCAAACTTTCAATGCATGATTTCTTTTGCAGAGTGGACATGCATATGTGAGACTATTTTCTGCCAAGAAATTCTGTGTTCTGTTCATCCCCTTGTTCTGAGGTGAATTGGAATATGGGTTATAAGATTTCAATTTATTTGGGCGAATAGCGTTAAGTCTTTCTACCACCTCATATCTGCTTGTGAGAAATGTATCCATCTGTGACCAGGAGGGAAGATCTTTACGAGATGTTAGGGACTGTTCCCACAGGGAGAGTGATTCTTCAGGTAATTTAGAGGAACAAATATGAACCAAAATTGGATCCCAGGTCTCCGTCGAAATATTTTGAGAAGATAAAATGGATAGAGAATCATTAATAGAGGCTTGGAGCCTTTGGAGCGCTTCACTGTTTTCACTGGTAACAGCAGACAGATTGAGCAGCGTCTTTACCTGCCAGAATTCGTTTGTTTTCATATCGGGACTTGAGGGCGTCCCAAGCGAGCGCAAAGTTTTCATCACTTAGGGTATACTGTTTTACGATATCCCCAGCCTTCCCATTCGTTTTGTATCGGAGGTGATACAACTTCTGTGCTGGAGATAATTTTGGGTGGCGGATATAGACAGCTGTAAACATGTCCCGGAACGACGGCCATTCTTCGTACCCTCCTGAGAAAACTTCTGTGTCACAAGTGGGGAGCTGTAAACAAATACCGGAGGAGTTGGAATTTTCTGTGACAAAATTGTCTCCCGTGGCTGTGTCGCGCTTTTCTTTTGTGCGAGGTCTTTTCATGTCCAACAGATCCTCAATTTGGGCCTGGCAAGTGTGAACTCTTTCCTGACAAGTTTCAAATTTGGCTCTCGCTGATAATTTGAATCCTTCGGGAAACTCTCCCTCGGCCGTCATATAAACCTGTCTATAAGCTTCTTTAAGGTATGAATACTGTTTATCAATATCCCTGAGTTTGACCTTCAACATGGATTCAGTTAATTCGTCCAAAGAGAGTGAAGAGAACCTTGTACAAAAATGTACTATATTGTCGGTTTCGAATATGAATTCGGACATCGAGGGATCATGAGGCCGATCTTTTGAACCTTTCATTGCTTCACCTGATGTTTTTGATGTCTTTTTGGGCTTTGTGCTCGACTTGGGTTGTTCGTCATTTTTTGGAAACTCGAAGGAACCGGCGAGAGGTGTTTTAGCGGAATCAGAACCATTTTCAGAGTCAATCTCAATGGAAATTTTAGGTAAATTCTTTACATCTGAAGCGTCAGTCATTTTGAACGGTGGTTCAGCGGATTCACAATGCGGGAAAACCAATTATGTGTTGAGAAAAAAAAAATAAAAGCTGAGTAGCAAATATTTCGGACAATCGACTGTATCAAACGACCAGAAATTTTTATACAATGGAATTTTTGGGTCAGCCCAGCGTTGGCACCGCTCTCTTAATTTATTTTATTTATTATATAGGGAATATAAATAAATTGCAAATTTACCAAGAAAACCAAGTATATGAACGGAAATAAATTTTGGGTCAGCCCAGTGTAACGTTGGTACTACTCTTCTATTGATTTTATTTAATATAGGGAATATTAATAAAATTGTTAAAAATTTTGCGGAGAGAAATTAATATATAAATGGAAATTTATATTATTTGATTTTATTTAATATAGGGAATATTTATAAAATTGTAAAAAATTTTGCGGAGAGACATAAACATATAAATGGAAATAACTTTGGATATAAACGGAAATAATATTTTGGGTCAGTCCAATGTAACGTTGGTACTGCTCTCTTATTTTATTTTATTTATTATATAGGGAATATAAATAAAATTGTAAATTTGCCGAGAAAACCAAGTATATAAACGGAAACAAATTTTTGGGTCCGCCCAATATAACGTTGGTACTGCTCTTCTATTTGATTTTATTTAATATAGGGCATATAGAGAAATTAATATATAAATGGAAATTTATATATTAATTTATAAATGGAAATTTATATTATTTGATTTTATTTAATATAGGGAATATTAATAAAATTGTAAAAATTTTGCGGAGAGAAATAAACATATAAATGGAAATAACTTTGGATATAAACGGAAATAAATTTTTTGGGTCAGTCGAATGTAACGTTGGTACTGCTCTCTTATTTTATTTTATTTATTATATAGGGAATATAAATAAAATTGTAAATTTGCCGAGAAAACCAAGTATATAAACGGAAACAAATTTTTGGGTCAGCCCAATGTAACGTTGGTACACTTTTTGTAAAAAATTTTGCGGAGAAAAATATATATATAATGGAAAAAAAATGGAAAAAATTTTTCAGAGAAATGAATATTTAAATGGAAATAAATTTTTTGGGTCAATTCAATGTAACGCTGCTCTCTTATTTTATTTTATTTATTATATAGGGAATATAAATAAAATTGTAAATTTGCCGAGAAAACCAAGTATATAAGCGGAAACAAATTTTTGGGTCCGCCCAATATAACGTTGGTAAAAAGGTTAATAAGATAACTATTGTAATATGTAAGGAATTTCACATATGTATGTACTTCGATTGATATTTATGTATTCATTATATAAGAGACGCGGGAACTTTACATATGTTCGCAAAACCGGAATTAAAACGGGCCTTTGCCACGGAATTATGTGCACTTTGCGCGGGACTTACATACATATGATATATGTACAAATCATATGTATAATACCTAAACGGAAATATTGGAAACGGAATTTTCGAACGGAATTTACCCAACGGAATTTTCTTACGGAATATTTTCCTTTTGTTTTTCGGAAACTTTGCGGAGAGAAATAAATATATAAATGGGATTAACTTTTGGATCAGCCCAATATAACGTTGGCAAAAATGTTCATAAGATAACATGAGATAGCTATTGTAATATGTAAGGGATTTCACATATGTATGTACAAATCATATGTATAATACCCAAACGGAAATATTGGAAACGGAATTTTCCCAGCGGAATGTGCCCCACGGAATTTTCTTACGGAATTAGTTTTTCCTTTGGTTAGTGCGATAAGCAATTTTTATAAGGGAATTATAAAAAAGAACTTACTTTTTCTCGGCTCCCATTTGGTGTACGTTTTCCCTGATTTGATGCAGGTGTTCGTTTGGCGTGTGGAAACTTGAGTCTCGTTCTTTCCTTTTCTTCTTCTAGTGTAAATGTCTTCTGTGTTGTAAGTTTTGTAGCTTGTTTTTAACACTGTATTGTTTGCACTGAATTGTTTTAATTTAATTGTTTTTTTTTTTTTATTTTTGTATCCGGCTCGAAGGACCATATTTCAGCGACGTAACGCTGACGGTGAAATAAAAGAAATAGGAGTCGCCTTTCGTAATAAATGTATTTGCACAGAGATGTGCTTAAGTGAGCAGTCGGGAAGCGAGTGAGTTTTCGATTGTAACCTACTGGCCGATTGACCCTTTACAGAAACTTAGAGACGAAGTCTCCACTACAGGGTTGCCACATATTTAGTTAATATATCTAATATAAATATAGTAGTAGGATAATTCACAAAAGTAGAAAATGTAGTAAAGGTATAAATATAGTAGTAGGATAATTCACAAAAATAGAAAATGTAGTAATTCAATGATGATATTTAATTCACAAAGGTATAAATATAGTAGTAAAAAATAAGTCTAAGTGCGCTTAGACAGTACTTAATGTATGTGTTAAGGGCGAACAGCGGAAAAGGGTAACCCAGGGCATAGTTTTGAACAATTGGTTATCGGATACACTCATGACTCAGCAACTGGCATAGGAAACCTACTAGAAGAAAAGAGACGGCAACAAGGGCAAGAATAGACCAACACAACGAGCAACGTAACAAATCACCACTGCTAGCGACAAAATCAATGCTACAATACACCAATGGTCATTGTTGAAAGCAAGGGGTATAAAAGTAGCGAACGACTCTGATTCGGTCACACTTCTTGCGGATTCCGAATCAGGTAATTCGTAACTAGTAGGGTTGCTGAACATTTGCATGTATTTCTTTTATATTATTTTTCCGATAAATCACATTTTTTCGCTATTGTACGACCAAATCTATTTTTTTTAATTATCACAGGAGCTGGGATGATGGCATGGGTTTGTGTTACAATCTATCATGTCATACTCTCATGCTTCTACATTCTGCGAGCCATGACAAAATCAAAGAAAACCACGAAAATTGCTAAAGTAAATATTTTATTGTTATTAAATTCATTATCACGCAGCAACTGGGACAATGGCATGGTATGGGTTTGTGTTACAATCTATCATGTCATACCCTCACGATTCTGAGTCCCGCGATCCGGGACAAATTTAAAGAAATCACAAATATTGCTAAATTGACATCATTTCAGAATTTAACTTACAGTAGGGGGGGGGGGGGGGGGGGTGATGGTATGGTATGGGTTTGTGTTACAATCTATCATGTCATACCCTCTCGTTTCTGTTTCTAAAAACCAAAATAAATTAACGCTAATCAAATGCTTTGTTACAGGATAATTAATTAATCCATTAATATTTTAATCATAATCTTTTCCTCCAATAATAAACATTTGTCATATGTTTTGTTGTTTACTATGATTTTCAACACTCCTTTTTATTTTTATTGATTATCAGACGCGAATTAATAAATTTTATTTAATTTATGCTGGTGATGGCTGTACCACAAATGGTATTCTTGTGAAATTTTAATTTTTTTCCCAAACAAAATGGCGTTTTTCATCAAATAAGCGCAAGCCGACACACAAGTGCTCTAGCCAACGTCTCAAACCCCTTTCTGAAACAGTGTTATTAAGGGGAAGATGTAAAATTGTATTTAAAACAGCAAAATCAGCAAACGATGTTTTAGCACGCAGTAGTTTTTGAAAAAATTTCTATCGTCATGGTGCAACGATAAGATACTCAAAACAAGAACATTTATGGCAAAGATCAGAAATAGTATAAGTGAGTACGGCACGGATACCGACTTAGAAAAGATAAGAAACAACATAAATGCTTAGAATTTTACAATACAATATACAGAGTCTGAAAAAAACAGGAAATAAAGAATTACTGGATTTAACACTGAATACACAGAACATAGATATAGCCATGTTAAATGAGATATGACTAACTAACAACGCTAGTACGAGCCTTGCCAATTATAACTTCGTCTCGAAATGTAGAGAGGATGGTTATGGGGGTGTAGGCATCTACATTAAAAAACGCATAAAATTTGCTATTTTAAACATCAAAACTACGGCAGAAGTAGTTGCCATCTCAACATTGAATCTTAAACAAAATATAAATATTATAACAATGTATAGCGCACCGAATACATCAGCACAATGTCTGAAAATCGCCTTAGATACGATACTCAATCAAATCCATAACAATAATATAACACTCATAGGAGGGGACCTGAACGTTAAGTCAACGGTATGGGGTAATAGAACCTCAGACACGAAAGGCATAATCACTAACTCAATTCTCGCAGATTTTCAGTTCAAATGCATTAACAATGGCAATAGATGTAACATTTATAAAGAAAACATGCAATTACAAATGGAAAGTACTGGAATCGAAGATTACGAACAGCAATCATCGCCCAATAATAATAGAATTATTTGAGAAATTCCAAATCAACTCAAAAAGCTTCAAAACTCTGACGATGAAAGTACTCCAAAACATAAACTCAATGAGCTTTAACAATTTAGAAGAGTTCAACAAATCTATTAGGAATATTTTGAAAAAAATACTATTACTATTGATGGAAAAAACCAATATCAACCAAAACCGTGGTGGAACGCTGAAATTGCGAGACTATTTCGAAAACGCAACAACACAAGAGCAATATACAACAAAACCAAATCCTTTGTAAACCACACTAAGCTAGCGGAAGCGGAAACAGATCTAAAAACAAAAATTGCAGAAAGAAAAAAGGAAATTTTCAAAAATTATTAGAGAAAATTTCAAGTCCAAATAGCATACAAGAGATGTGGAGAAAAATTAACAACCTGAAGAAATATGAATGTACAAAAAAAACCAACAATAGTTGGGACGATACCCAAAAAAGACAATTCCTTGATTTTATCGCAGCCAGAAATAGCAATGTACAACACCAGACAACTTTCCATATACAAAACGATCAACAGGTCAATACAAACATAGCCGAATTTAATTTTGACAATTTTACGGATTTCTTAAATTCACGTAAACCACACTCTGCGAAGGGATGCGATAACATTTCGTACCAAATGATATCGGCTCTATCGGCGGAGGGGAAACAGGCACTTTTCAAAGCCCTCGAGGAGGTGTGGAGGAGAGGAGAAATTCCAAATTAATGGAGAAAAATCAAAATCGTACCAATTCCAAAGAAAGAATGCGACCTAGCAATAATAACCAACTACAGACCGATATGTTTACTAACAACTTCCTTTAAAATAATAGAAGGCATTTTAAAATTAAATATGGAAAATTTTACCGAGGAAGCAAACATATTACCAATTAGATCGTATGAGTTCTGAAAATACCACTCAACGGCACAATGTATAAACGACCTTATAAATTTCGTTTACTTAAAAAGGAAAGAATCATTACATGTGGTGGCAGCATGTATTGACATTGAAAAGGCCTATGACTCGGTAAACATTGATAAATTAGATAAAATCCTGCAAGTTATGGGTTTCAACGCTGCTGTAACGTCTTGGATTTATAACTTTTTAAAAAACAGAACGCTGGTTTTAGGAAATCAAACCGCAATGTCAAACAAAGTTTTGGTACAAGGTAGCGGACTGAGTCCACTGCTTTTTAACCTATACACAACACATTTACACGAAATTTCTAATGAGGAATGCATGCTATTCCAATTCGCAGATGACTTTTTTATCGTACGCTCCGGTACGGACTTCGACACAACGAAAATGACACTTACTAACAAAATTGATGAGTTCAAAAATCTTTGTTCGGATTTAGACTTAACCATAAATTTGCGAAAATCGCGCTCAGTACATTTTGCAAGAATAAGAAAACCGCTCAACGTTTCAATTAACAACACAACAATTGAACAAGAAACAAACATCAAATATTTGGGTAGAGTCATCTCCACCAATAACTCCATACAATCACACGTCAATTTCATTTTGGACAAAGTCAACAGAACGTGCAACTTCATGAAAATTATCAGTGGATGTACCTTTGGTGTAAATCCAGCAAGTGCCATACAACTATTCAAAGCTTTTGTTCGTTCCAAAATCGAATACGCAGCTACCTCCTTTACAAATATTTCCAAAACAGCGCTAAAAAAGTTAAGTGTAGCAATCAACTCCAATCTAAGAAGGTGTTTAGGGTTAATAAAATCCACCCCAATACATGTGATATACCACCTGGCAGCCGAACTCCCTCCGGAATACAGATTCCAAATGGCAACGGCGAAAGAACTAGCAAAATGCTTTGCATACGAATTACCCGCAATGAAGCTGTTAACGGAAGCCAACGTTAGCATAGAGACAGGTTACTTCAAAATCTACAGGAAATTTGAATTCATATTGAAGAATATCCAAAGTATTAATACAACACGTAACACATCAAAAAATATATTTGTAGATTTAAACTTCTTCCAAGGAACAGCAAAGAATAAAACTGAGGCCTCTGACGAACTAACAGCACAACTGTTCAAAGCAAAGATGAACAAATTACAGCAAAACGAATTCGAAACAATTTTCACACACGGCTCGGTAATTGACACAATTTCCGGTGCAGCATTTATTCACGAAAAATCGAAGACAACAAGAATGTTCCGCACAAATAAATGCCTGACTTCGATGACAGCTGAGCTATGGGCGATACAAAAGGCAATCGAATATGCGCTCAATTACAATTTCACAAAATTAGCAATCTTAACAGACAGCAACTCTACTAAAACAAAATCTCTCCAACAATTACATAGCGAACAATATTTTACAAATATTAAACAACAACCCTGACTTTACATTGGAAATTCACTACATACCCGGTCATGAAAACATCCAAGAAAATATAAGTGTGGACTTGGCAGCGAAAACTGCGGTTACAGAAGGGCAAATGTGTGACATCAAATGGCCACTGAAAGATGCAATTGCGGAAATGGCGAAAATATTTCAACTCGAATGGTATGAAGACAATAAGCTACGAATCACAAACAAAGGTAAACGATACGGCGAATTATTTCCAAGCACACAAAAAAAATCCTGGTTTCAGAAGGTGGACTTATGTCCAAACGACATAAAAATCACAAACAGACTAATGGCGGGTCACACTTTTTCCAAATTTACACTAGCAAAAATGAAGGTGATAAATGATGACAATTGCGAGAATTGCGATTGCACGGAAGACGAATCACACATAATTTTTACATGTAGCAAATACCATCAACAAAGAGCCAAATATAAAACATTATTGAAGTATAACAATGTTATCGATTTCCTCAAAACAGAAGGCATCAACCAAGTCCAGACGATTTTATCATTTATCGAAGACAAACAAATAAAATTATAAATGAAAGAAAACAACTACACATCATACTACACAATTCATGTATATTGCAAACAAATACTCGGATAAGTTTTAAACATCACTAACAAACAATCATATATTCGATAACACAACAGCACTAACGCATAAATACATTATCTGGTGATGGCTATAAGCCCAATAAATATAATAAAAATATTCTGTGAGGCTCTATACACAAACTGGCCAAATAATTCCTCTCACATACTCAAAGTGTGGGAGACCTCTTTGCGCAAAACGCGTTTAGAGTAACTTTAAAATAAAAAAAATAAAAAAATAACACAAAATAACAAATTTTAGAATACACTATTTCGTATAGAAGTATTCACAATACGGCAGCGGCAGTAAACATACAATTCAGAAAAAAACGAACAGTTTTACTGCTACTGCTTCTGTAGACGCGATATTGTATTTCGGGCTTAATTGTACAATTTAATTTTTCTTATTATTAATAACAATAACGGGTTCTTCATCTTTTTTGGAAGTTTTTAAAATGGAGGAGTTTTGCAAGATTGCAGGGCGACTGTATATTATAGTGAGGGAGCAGATGAAGACTGTCAATGTCGAAGATTTTGACGATCTCGAAACAGACGCTGTTTCGAAACAGACGCCTAGCGCGCTGGGATAAGACTTGAAAGGTAATGCGACAGTAAAACGTCCTGACGGTAATCGTCGCACAGATTTGAGGAACCTATCTTCACACTGTTGCTGTTAGGAATTTCTTCTAACTCCCAGAATCTTTGTAGAATTGAATAAAGGTCTAATTTGTCGTTAGTCATAGTGCTAACATGGCATACTTTTTCAGTCGCCTTTGTTGAATGACTGTACCCCACGCGTAGCGACAAAATCAACGGCAACAAATCACCAACGAGTTGGTGAAACGACGAGAATATAAAAGGCGAGCCCTCACCCTGATTTCGGTCTATTCCGATTATATTCCGAAACAGGTGAGTGGTATCATAGGGTAGTATAGAGTAGGAAAAATGAAAGCTAGAATGATGTCAGGGATGGATTTATTCGACATGTGCCATAGTCCCAGGCATCATTCAGCATTAGAACACTAAATAGAATAACGATGATGGTATGGATGGCGGCCGTAGGATTTATTCGACATGTGCCATAGTCCCAATCATCATCCTCGAGAATAGGACGAGGATAATGGTAGGGATGGCGGCCGTAGGATTTATTCGACACGCGCCATAGTCCCAATCATCATTCACAAGAAAAGAGAATTCTGCCTTAAAAGACCCAATTACTAGTTTTATTTTTGTTCATTTCAAATTTCATAGATAATCATTTGTTTTCCCGAAATATTTAAATTTTCTAACGCAAACATATCTTTCAGATATTTAATTTTTCTGCTAATTACCATGTGATTAAATCTTGTTTCAGCCTTAATTAAAAATGAATAAAACTTTCTTTTCTCCCCGTTACTATTTAATGTCCTATTTTTAGTTGTTACACTGTCATGTATAAGTTAATAAAATTAATTAGGATTATTGTTTATTATTTATAAGAAAATTAGCTATTGCGATTATATTCCGAATCAGTGTCAGGCTAATTGCGAGATCGACCAGCGTGAAGGCAACGTGAGGGACATCAGGTTGAAGGCATGATCAGCAAGGATCTGGAATTTACGGAAACCAAGTGAAGATCGAAGTCTCTAAATCTCATCGAAGCCATCGAGTGGCACTGTTTATATGTATTTTATCGAAGCTATCGAGTGGCACTATTTGCGAAGTTCATCGAAGCCATTGAGTGACAGTGTTTATATATTTCGTCGAAGCCATCGAGTGGCCCTGTTTATATATTTCATCGACGCCATCGAGTGGCTCAATTTGCGAAGTTCATCAAAGCCATCGAGTGGCACTGTTTATATATTTCATCGAAGCCATCGAGTGGCATTGTTTATATATTTCATCGACGCCATCGAGTGGCACTATCTACGAAGTCTATCAACGCCATTGGGCGGTGTTACACCCATTATCATATTGCAAAAAAATCCCTGTGTGGGACCACACCAAGAAGTACGCGGACACACCGACTACGCCTTAATACGCCTACGCTCGCATTAGCTACGCTCCCGCCTATTGCTCCCCAGATGACTCTACGCATCGCAACGCCTACATCGCCATCGCCATCGCCACGTATCCACACATCGTGATCCTGTCAACCATCATCAACGAATTGCCAACGTCGCCGACAAGCTGCAACGCCACCAAGTCAACGACCAACGCCACTGTTCGCCCTACCCAATTTCCAATTGAAACTTTGTTTAAAATCCTATTTTTGATATATATTGAATAAAGTCTGTGTATTAATATAATCTCTGTAAATTATAAATTTATTTCTGTGTACGAAGCCCTGGACATCCGACGAGTCCTTACCCCAGCCTTTGCGACGTTACAGAATATATATGTTGACTTTTGCCTGTTCTTGCGAAAAACCGTCGCAACGCTGCTAAGAATGAATCCGTCGTTAGATCACTTACTGCTTCTAAAGGAATAGCTTTAGTTGCCATGCATACAAATACAGCTATATATCCTTTATATGACTTTTGTCCTTTTCCTTTAGAACATCTTATTTGAATAGGACCAGCATAATCGACGCCAGTAAATGGGTGATTGATAGATGTACGGCTCTCAGGTAAATTCCCCATAATTTGCTTAGCCTTATCATTCCTGTATCGAATGCATTTTACACATGCACGCACGCGTTGCTTAATCATGTGTTTGAGTCCAATAATCCAGTACTTTCTTCTAATCGAGCTCTCCATCAGACGATTTCCGCCGTGTAACGTGTTGACGTGAATGTCTTGAATTATTAAAGTCGTCAACCTGGATTTGCCAAGAATTATAGGATATTTTTGGTAGTAAGGAATATGCGAATTTTCCAGTCGACCTCCAACTCTTAAAATCCCTTGGCTATCAAGCAGTGGATTCAAATTCGCTATTTTACCTCTTTGATCCACAAGTTTGTTGTTCTTCAATAACCGTATTCCGCTTGAAAACTCTGCAAGTGGCTGATTTTTTATTAATATTGTTTCGGCTGCTCGCAGTTCGTCTGCCGTTAAATATGCTGGAAACCTTTCTCCTTTCAATACTCCTTTAAACCTCAGAATATAAGCTGCAACTCTTTCCCATTTTCTTATTGATGAGCACCTTTTTTGCAACTGAAGTAGTATATTTTGCTGCTCTTTCAGTGTTGTAGTTGCTACATTCACACTATTTTATGCAACTGCTTCTTTTGGCCAATCACATTCATCCTTTCCACCATAAAATATTTTGTTCTAGCTTAGATGGTGAAATTCCTCTTGATGCGATGACAGCTGGGTTCTCTTTTGTACTGACATGATTCCATTTAGCTGTGGGAATCAAAGCAATAATTTCCATTGTCCTTGTTCTTACCACTTTATTATTATTATTATTATTATTATTATTATGAATTTATTATTAGCATATAAGGATTATCTTTTAAATGCAACAGTTAAAATAAATAATCAACAGAAAAAAGAGGAAGAAAAATTAAATTAATTAAATAGATGAATAAATAAATAAATGACTTAAAATTAACAGTGAATAGAAAATAAATTAAAGTGGGAAACTAACAGTAATACTGCACACACAGAATCCACACGTTTCCAGTAGCCACTTTATACCCCTGGCCAGCAGGAGAGCAATTACAGGAAACATTTGGACTCAAGAAACAGATATGCAACATTACTTTACATACTACTTTATAAAAAAACAATAAAATATAAGTAAAATTAGCAGATATGAAAAATATTTAGAAATAGTCAAAAAGATATAGTAGATAAAGTAGAAAGGCGAGAAGAAAGTATAGTCTGAAGAGAAAAGAAAACTAAATTGTTTTAAGAAAAGTATTGGAGTGTTAAAAGCTTAAAGTCTACTATGTTTGTTACGCCCCTAATGTGAATAGGTAACGAATTCCACAGACGAACAGCACTAATGAAAAACAAACGCGTAGAAGCAGTAGGATATTATTGGGACTATTAACTGAACCACTAACTTGCGTCGAGTTTCAATAGGCATAAATGCTGAAACCATACGAAGATTTCTCAAGGTATAGTAAACTTTACTCACTACAGAGTTGATGTGATCAACACAAGTAAGTGAGGAATTAATTTTAAACCCAAGGTTCGTTACTTTGTCAGTAACCAACAACTTAGTGCCATTAAGCAATATCGGAGGAACTTCAAGAAGATTATAATTAGTTCTAGCTATAGGCAGGACATATGATTTTGATGGATTTAAAAATAGTTTATTGCACATGGCCCACATACCAATAGACTCTAAGTCTTCATTTACTCTGGCACACAAATCTTCAATAAGACCAATAGGACGAGACAAGTAGAGTTGAAGATCATCAGCATAGGCATGCATAGTAACAAATCTACAAACTTTGAAAATATCATTTAAAAACAAAATAAATAAAAGCGGGCCAAGTACAGACCCCTGAGGCACTCCACTGCTTATAGTTTTATATTGTGAATAACAACTACCAACTCTGACTCGTTGAGATCTACCTTCAAGATAGCTTTTTATCAGGTTAACCGCAGTTATTGAAAAACCAAAAAATTGTGTTAATTTCAAACAAAGCAGAGAGTGATTCACACTGTCGAAAGCTTTAGAAAAGTCTAAAAGGCAGATCAAAGTCAAGTATTCCTTATCATAAAACAATCTAATATCATCCAATACCTTAACTACTGCAGTAGAGCAACTGTGCCCAGGACGGAAACCAGACTGGAGAGGTAACAAAAGACTATTGGCAGTAACATAATTGGATATTTGTTCCGCCATGAGGGACTCACAAACTTTGGAGATGGAAGATAAAATACTTATAGGACGGAAATCACTGGGTACAGAGGCCGAAGGTTTTTTGGCTACAGGAACGATAGTAGCCACTTTCCAAATGTTAGGGTAGCAAGAGCTAGTAAAACAATGGTTAATAATCCAATAGCATTCGATTTAATTTTCATTACACATTTGGCAACATCGAGTTCACATACAGCGGAAAATTCAAACTTATTAATGATATTTGGAGAAACTACACCTTCCAAATTAAAGTGTGATTCATCAACATTATTAACAATAAAGTAATCATTTAATATATCAGGATCAATATTACACTCAGACGAACTCTTACTGCGCACACCAATCTCTCTCAAATTTCTCCACAACTGCTTAGATGGTAATGCTGTACTTAGTTTCGACTGATAGAACTGTTTTTTCGACAACCTGACAGCGGAAGTAGCTTCATTACGCGCGAGCTTGTGTTCTTCCCAATTTTTAGCAGAAGGATTCCTTTTCCATCTCGTATAGGTTTTATTACGCATTTTTATAGCTTGCTTTACCAAACTAGTGAACCATGGACAAGAGTTATTGATAACTCGTGCTGTACGAAGTGGCACATGAACGTCAAAAATATTGCACATATTATTTAAGAAAAAATTTAACTTTTCATCAGCTGAGCCAAGGTACCAGCAGTCCGTCCAGTCAATGAGGGTCAAGTCATTAGTCAAGGAGTCAAAATTTATTGATTTATAGTCACGATATGAAAAACAGTTGGCAGTAGCAGCAGGACTAAGACAAATATTAAGAGTACAAAAAATTAGGTCATGGTCAGAAATAAAAGATAATTGGTCAAAAATTAAAACAGCATGCTTATCAGATACAATAAAATAGTCAAGTAAACTGGGACAGGCATTGGAAGCAAATCGTGTAGGCATCACAGAGTTTACAATTGACAATCCAACTTCATTCAAATTATCATAAAGACTGCTGACTGAGGAATCTTTTGAAAGAAGATTAATATTAAAATCACCACATATAACAAAATGATCGTAGTCAATTAGACAATTAGACAGAGAAGACAGAAATGGATCCAAGCTAAAATTTCTATTAGGATTGTACACACACGATAAAAAAACTTTTGTCGTATTGTCATATATAACAAAATTCAGAAACTCTACATCAGAGTCAGTTGATTCACAAAGAAATTTTACATTAATATAATTCTTACAATAAATTGCAACACCCCCTCCCTTTCTGCCAATTCTATCAGAACGAAAAAGTTTAAAATTTTTTATATTGAAATACGCATCATCAACATCATCATTAAACCACGTCTCAGATACACAAAATACATCAACTGCTTCCTTACTTATTTTATTTCTAATTCAGCCCAATGCTATCATCGAATCGCTCCAAGCGTAAATCTGTCAATTTCGTTTGATGATTTCTGCTGAATTATCACCGCAACTTTGACGCTTAATGCACTGTAGTCGATAATTCACTACAATGCATTGAAAAAATGCGCAGTTAGCATAATTGGCGCACTAGTTTTGTCGCTGTAGATGGGAACATGACACTCCCGTTTGCACGACTGAAAAATGCAAGCGCTGCCGATTATGCTGACTGCAAAATAAGCGGTCAAGATTGAGACAATTAAAGTAATCAAATTATAAGTATAATAAGAAGACACAAATCAATCAAGAAACGAGTTGTTTATTGACTGGAAACAGTAAAAGGTGTTTGTAATAACCGCAAGTTGGCGTATTAGAATCAGTTCTTTAAACATTCCGTTCGAGTGGTTCAAGTGCCATATCGGACAAATCCCGAATAAGTTGCCCAGATTCAAATTATCGGGATTAAACATTGGCGCCCCCGGGTGGACGTAACCACCAAACCACATACAAGGAAGTCCTTGAACGTATCCATCAAACCACATTGAAGGAAGTTCTCGGCACATCGCAACAAACCACATAGAAGGAAGTCCTTGAACGTATCTATCAAACCACATTGAAGGAAGTTTTCGGCACATTGCAAAAAACCACATAGAAGGAAGTCCTGGCACACAACCACTAAATCATGACGACAATCGATGAACTGGTGCTTCAGCAAGATGACAACGCTATCAATCTGCAGAAGGCGATCGCGAATTACAAGAATCGAATTACAAGCATCGAAGGATAGGAAGACACTCGAATACGTCGAGAAAAAGGCCGTAGAAATCGATGAGCTGTGGCGAGCATTCCAGCATATTGACAATGTCATACGAAGGGACCCTGCAGCTAAAGACGATCACCCGTACTCCAAGAAAGACCTTCACACATCAATGGGGGAAAAATACAGCGAAGTTCGGGAAGAGATCAAGGGCACAATCAAAGTCCTTAATCAACAAAAGGCCGAAAGGCAATTTTCCGATTTTCCTAAAACAAAAAAGGATAATTAACATTGTGGAACGGATGATGATGGACGTACTGAACGACAGCACAGAACACACGATGCAATACTATAAGGCTAAGGTAAAAATCATTGAACACCATTGGAGTGCTGCGCAAGGATGGCATGACCAAATAATGGATTCCATCGACGACCCGGATTCAAACGACTACTACTTTGAAGCATACTTGGAAACCGAAGAACGCATCAGCGATGGAGTAATGAGAATCCAAGAGAAGGGATCAAAGATGGTACCAGAAACGGAAGGTGAAGCAGTAGCCCATTATTCGGTTGCAAATCATCATTTGCTGAAGGTGGATCTGCCAAAATTCAATGGGGACTACCTGAAGTGGCGTCAGTTCTACGATGTATTCTTTTTTTTTTTTTTTTTTTTTTTTTTGACGACGAATGACAACGGTCCCACTAACCCGCCCAACCGACCGAGGGGCACATCCGCATGACGCACGGATTTGGTGACCGAACAGACGTAATCCGGATTACGCTGTGTAACCGATCGCGGGTAAACATATTTGGAAATTCGTTTCAGCTACAGATTAAAATCATCAGCTGATAAAACGCATATTAATAAAACGCGAATTAGGTTATGAATGCAAGAGAGAATTCTTCCAAACATAACATAATATAAGATTAACGTGATAATAAACATTAGAATTAAAAGAAAATATTATGAAGCATCAGAATTCATGCGACGAATATGAATTTGATCAAATATGATTTTTGCCTACTTTACGATATTAGACTTAACAAAAATACAAAGACAAAACAATCCAAACAGTTAATTTACGCGACAAAGATTACAAATATTAATTTTAGTATTTTGTTTTTTTATACGAAATATAAAAAATCAAATACAAATAGAATAGTTAAGTAAACGGAACGAATGTGAATTCAGCTAAAAATTTTGTTTTATTTGTATCAATATACAGTAAAAAACAAAATTCTGCTGAAATATAAATATAAAATACAACAAAAATACAACACTTTCAAAAAATCGACAATGCCGATCTTTGTGGAGTTTGGCAACCCTGTCATTTCGTTAGACCCTAAGAGGTCCAAAAACTCAAAGAGCAACAAAGGCTTAAGTGTGATCAAGTGCATTTAAAATAAAAGTTTTAGTTTTATTAAGTGAATCTGACAGGTCAAAGACAGAATACAGGCTATTAAAATCGCTACAAATACAACGAAAAGGTTCATTCTGCGCGTAATTAGAGCGGCACATACTTAATATCAAAGGAATGAAAGATCTGGAACGACGGGTTGGGATATTAAAATCAATTTCTTGAAGCAAAAATGTAGAATTCAGAGAGCCATTTATCAATTTAATCAAAAATGTTACATTAAGCATCGTTCTTCTATTTTTTAGAGTAGGGATGTCCAAGAGTTTTAAACGATTTTCGTTTGGAGGTAGGTTCTGATTCGGATTCCAGCGAAGGTTTCTTAAAGCAAATAATAAAAATTGTTTTTGAACCGATTCAATTCTATCAGAGTGGCAGTTGTATTGTGGATTCCACAAGACTGATGCATATTCCAAAATTGGTCTTACAAGTGATATGTAAAGACTTTTGGTAACGAATGGGTCATTAAATTCTTTTGACCATCTTTTAATGAAACCTAGAACACCCCTCGCCTTATTCACACATAAGTCAATATGTAGATGAAAGCGAAGTTTTGGATCCATAGTAACACCCAGGTCCACGAAAGTAAAAACCTTTTCTAGATTACAGTTATTTATATGATACAGCGATGAAAGTTGGTGTCTTCTAGCAAATGTCATAAATTTACATTTTTTCAGGTTCAGTTCCATTAAGTTATTATCACACCAGATAGCTACACTGGTCAGATCTGATTGTAACAACTTATGTTGATCTAAGATGTCATAGGATAGAAACAATTTAACGTCATCAGCATACAACAGTACATTCGAATGTTTAATGACAGAAGGAAGGTCATTTAGAAAAAGATTAAACAGAATAGGACCTAAGTGACTTCCTTGAGGAACTCCAGAGGTGACATCTAATGTTCTTTGGAACACATATCTCGAAGATTTTGCTGAGCGTACAATTGAAAATTGATACACAGTCGTCAACATCTTCAAAGTTCATGTCCCAACTAGTTTCAGATAAGAGTTGGTTCATTTTAACAAAATTTGTATTCTTGAAGCAAAAAAATGACTTCAACGGTGTAGAAACTGGTTCTAAGTTGTTTTGAACAAATTCGAAAGATAATTCAAGTGTTGGGTGATGGTTATCTTCTGGACATGCAAAAGCATCACAGCGTTGCACTGAAAACTTCGAAGAGTCATCAACATAAATTAAATCCAAAATTCTACTATTCTTATTTTCAATCCCGTTTACTTGTTGTAAACTCATATCTGAAAATGAATCCAGAAAGTCATTTAAACAGTCACGAGAAGAATACGGAAGAAACTGGTTTGAATCGCCACAAAAATTCCAAGATATATTCGGTAAATTAAAGTCTCCAAAAACAACAATGGAATCGGCAGGTTTAACATTTGAGTAAACCAATGATATAAGCGACACATGTCTTAGATAAACGGTAATATCGGAATTCGGTGGGATATACGAGCAAGTAACGAAAATATCGATACTAAAAACTCGAATTCGTACACAAATAAATTCCAAGTCAGAGACATCTGAAAGTATGACTTCCTCAGATGAAAAAAGGTTTTTTACTGCAATGAGGACTCCACCACCAGTCCTGCATTTACGATCCCTCCGAAAAATTTGATACCCAGCACACAGAATTTCTGAATCAAAAATATTTGGTTTAAGCCAAGTTTCGGTAAATACCAAGACATTATGACTACAATCGAAACTTTTAATATAAATATCGTTCAACTTTGTATTTAGCCCTCGAACATTTTGGTACAGAAGACAAACAACATTATTCGGGATTTTATTTAGTTTTTTTGATTAGAATTTAATTTTCTTTGAGGAAGTTGAACTGGATTTACTAGATTTGATTTCTCTTTATAAACAAATTCACGAACTAAAGTTTTATCCGGCCAAAAATTTTTATTTACAATCTCATCAAACAATTCTGCTGGAACAGATAATTTGAAAGATGAAATGTTTCTAGCGTATGAAAAGTTGAATTTAAAAGCATTTATATTATTACCGGTTTTATTGAGTTTAGAATCGATATAAAATATAATATCTTCAGTTAATGTGTCTGGTGCAAATCTGGACACGAAAATAGATTTTTTAGGTTGCACAACAACAAGCCTTTTTGGGGTTCTCGTTTCTTGTACTTCCCGCAAACAATCCTTTGGAGAAATAATATTTATGGAAGGACAAACATTTTTATCAATATTTGAGATTCCATTCATATTTTTCTCAGGAGCGTCATCTACCCTCGTTTCCAAAACCGCAGGATCAGGAGAATAAAATGTAACTGGTGAAGCAAACATATCGGAAAAGGATGGAGTTGTCGGAGTTGAAATTGGCTTTGGGGTAGGTGGTAAAAGCCCAACAGAAGTATTTTGTTTCGGAGCTGTTTCATCCAAACATTTATACTTCTGAAAGTTAATTTCGTACTCCTTCAGTTTAGACTGGGCAGCTGCTAAGTCCTTTGATACATCATTAAATCCCTTTCGGGCTTGACGTACCAATTTACAGATGTCCAGCTCTGTATCGCGGCAATCTTCGCAGGACCAACGAAGACCTTTTTTACCCTCGATCAGATCGACTACTCTACCAGTAAGGGATGCACATTTGACGTGATAAAAGATATCAGATAGCCAACAAGAGACCATGCGTTCATTATCGACTTTAATGGCACACTTACGGAAAGAGCAAGTCATATTTAAATGCAAAAATTTATAAAAAATAAAATACAAAAAGTGTAAAAAAGTGTAAATTGTAACGAGACAAAATGTTGACTGGGAAAAGGCACTTTCAAATTATATTAAAACAAGTGCCTGAAAGTATGCTCTGAAAATATGATCAGACTGCGAATGTGGAATCTATATAACACCAGCTTTACACAAGAAATGTCAAAATGGACAGTATAAGCAAAAACAAAAAAAATTTGCAATTTTTGTTGTAGTGATACTTAGCTGACAGGAATTCACGGAAATATAGCACAAAACTTTGTTATTTGCACAAAACTTATTGCACTTAGCCAGAATTTAATTTATTTAATTTATTTAAAAGGTTTTTAAAATAATTAACACTGTATAACTATTTAAAATATTTATTAAAATCGCAGCAAAAATTCACTTATGATCAAGTTGAACAGGGTTGCCAAAACTAGATGATCCACAAGTCCACACTTCCGGTAGTGACGAAGATGTTGTACCTGAAAAGAAACCCTATCGGAGAAGCGGAAAAACTGATTGGACACTTAACAACAACGACAGAAAACTATAGCACAGTCTGGACCATTCTGCAGGATCGCTATAACAATTAGCGAGTAGTTACTGCAGCTCTGATGGACAAGTTACTAGGACAAGCAAAGCACCCAGCAGACAATCCATCAGTGGCAGCTTTGAAAGGTCTTCATGACACCACGAATGAAACTCTAAGGGCATTGGAAAACTTGGGCGTGGACACAACATCATGGGACATAATAATACTACATATCTTGGCCAAAAAACTTGACAGGTGTACTCATATACTTTATGAACAATCCTTGGCCAATCCTAGAGAACTGCAGTCTCATCAAAATTTTTTGAAGTTTCTGGAAACAACATTCCAATCGCTGGAGGCGGTAGGGCAAAGAAAGAAATCTTCCTCTACCAAAGCACTAACGTCAATGGCAACCTCAGAATATAAGAAGAAGTGCAAATGTTGCAACGAAGATTTACACCAGCTGTTTGCATGCCAGAAGTTTCAGAGGCTGTCAGTTAATCAGCGGATACAATTCCTTCAGTCAAACAGATTATGCATAAGCTGCATGAGGCCAGGCCACTTCTCAAGGGATTGTTCTTCAGGAAAATGTTCCAAGTGTGGACGCAAACATAACACTCTGGTACATTTAGTAAACTCCAAAAATCGTGAACCAGTTCAGGAAAACACTGGAAAAAGGTCTGAAGATGATACAGCTATGCAATCCACAACCCTGGCAGCCTCAAAAGATTCTCATCAAAATGGATACGTCCTTCTCAGCACCGCAGTTGTAACGCTTACCGCTAACAATGGTCAAGCGGTAGATTGTAGAGCGATTTTGGATTTTGGCCAATTTAATGACTGAAAGAATGGCCAAAAGGCTCGGACTGTCATTGAAACGCACTGTAATGCGAATTGAAGGCATAGGTACTGGAAAAAGTGAAGCCCGCAGTCGCGTAAATGTCGAGCTCCAATCAAGAATCAACAAATACTCAATGCGACTGGAAGCGTACATTCTTCCTCATATTATATCACAACAACCATTGGCGGAGTTGGACACATCTTCTTGGGCAATACCAAAAAATGTCACCTTAGCAGACCCATACTTCAATTGTCCTGGAAAGATCGATATACTCATCGGTGCTGAGTTTTACCAAATTCTGTTGTCCACTGGAAAAATCCACCTGGATGAAGGACTCCCAACTCTACAAAACACATTATTTGGGTAGATTTTGGCCGGAAAGATACGTGAAGAAAATTCAAATTGGGCTAGATGCGGAATATGCATTGAAGACGACAGCCTGCCGAAAAACTTTGTGAATCTCATTATGCGATGAACACTACTCGGAGCAATGAAGGACGATTCATAGTTAAGATTCCAATTGCAGAACTCACGGCATCACTGGGGGAATCAAGACAAATTGCAATCAATCTATTTTACTCATTGGAAAGACGTCTGGCCAAAGACAGCAAATTAAGAATTCAATACGCAGCATTCACGAATGAGTACGAATCATTAGGCCACATGACCAAGGTTGATATCAGCAAAATATCAACGCCATACTATGTGATCCCACACCATTGCGTCACCAGACCTGAAAGCAGTACCACAAAACTTAGAGTAGTATTTGATGCATCATCAAAAACGTCGACAATTTTAGCACTCAATGACCTCATGTATACAGGTCCAACCATTCCGCTGCCCTCTATTTGTTTTTACTTCCGACATACAAAAAATGTACCGCCAAATCCTGATTAGCAAAGAAGACCGAAAGTACCAGCTCATCGTATGGCGTAAGGACGAAAAGGAAGACTTGCAGTGCTATCAATTAAACACAGTGACATATGGGATGCGATCAGCACCATACTTGGCTATAAAGTGCTTACAACAGTTAAGCAAAGAGTACAGTGACAAATATCCTCTTGGCGCTGAAGCAGTGCTGAATGATTTCTATGTAGACGATTGTTTAACAGTTTGGCCACTGCAATAGAAATTCAGAATCAACTAACAAAAATTTTAATGACTGGAGGTTTTCGACTGCGGAAATGGTGTGCCAATCACCCAAAGTTACTACAATCAATTCCTGCAGAAGACCAGGAAGTTGTTTTGTTCCTAGTTGGGGTGCGGTCCGCGGTAACGAGTTGGCACGGTGGCAAGCCCGGTATGCTCTCGAATTGCCAAGAATACGGCCACACAAAGTCTTACTGCACTCTTCCCAGCGTGTGCGTAATTTGTGGAGACCTGCACGAAACAGGTTCGTGCACAAAAACTAAAGAGGATTCCACTTTTAAAAAATGTAGTAATTGCGGTGGCAATCACACTGCTAACTATAGAGGCTGTGCAGTCTATCAAAGCTTCATAAAAAAGACGGAAAATGTGACGCAAAAACATGAAACAGGGAAAACCCAAAAATTTCCTCCGCTATCCGCTGTACAATCCTTCGCAAACCCACTTACAAAACAAGGCGTTTCCTACGCCAGTGCCTTAAAAAGCGGTCACTCTGCCACTGTGCACGCGCAACCTGCTCCTCCTAGTAGTAGCCTTGAACAAACTCTAAAAATATTCATGCAAAATATGTCTCAATTTATGTCTGGTATGCAAAATATGATGCAAGAAATGATAAAGAATCAAAGTCTTTTACTACATCATCTCATGTCTAAGCCATGAATGGTTTAAAAATATCATTCTGGAATGCAAACGGCCTGTGTCATCACAAACTAGAACTTCTCGAGTTCTTGAAAGAGTTTAGCATAGACGTTATGCTAATTTCTGAAACACACTTCACTGAAAAACACTTTTTCAATTTACCAGGATACAGACTCTATGACACAAAGCATCCAAGCGGAAACGCTAGAGGTGGAACCGCCATTCTCATTAAAAGTCGTATAAAACATTACGCTCTCCAGAATTATTGCACTGAATATATTCAAGCGACAAGTATTTCTCTCGATGAATACTTAAAAGGCCTAACATTAACAGCTATATACTGCCCGCCCAGACACAAAATATCTGAGCAACAATTCCAGACTTTTTTCCATTCTCTTGGACAAAAGTATCTCGTTGCCGGCGATTTCAACGCCAAACATACATATTTGGGCTCTCGCCTTATATCGCCAAAGGGCAGGCTCCTGTTGAACACTGTCAACAGACTCGGTCTTGACGTGATCTCTTCTGGCACGCCAACTTACTGGCCAACTGACAGTCGCAAAACCCCCGATGTTATAGACTTTGCAGTCTTCAAAACTGTAAAAAGGAGCCAATTGTTTATTGAATCCCCTCTAGATCTCTCATCAGATCATACGCCTACTATTATCACAATAAAGTATGCGCCAAGTTCTGACGCCAAAAAAGACGGAAAATGTGACGCAAAAACATGAAACAGGGAAAACCCACAAATTTCCTCCGCTATCCGCTGCACAATCCTTCGCAAACCCACTTACAAAACAAGGCGTTTCCTACGCCAGTGCCTTAAAAAGCGGTCACTCTGCCACTGTGCACGCGCAACCTGCTCCTCCTAGTAGTAGCCTTGAACAAACTCTACAAATATTCATGCAAAATATGTCTCAATTTATGTCTGGTATGCAAAATATGATGCAAGAAATGATAAAGAATCAAAGTCTTTTACTACAACATCTCATGTCTAAGCCATGAATGGTTTAAAAATATCATTCTGGAATGCAAACGGCCTGTGTCATCACAAACTAGAACTTCTCGAGTTCTTGAAAGAGTCCAGCATAGACGTTATGCTAATTTCTGAAACACACTTCACTGAAAAACACTTTTTCAATTTACCAGGATACAGATTCTATGACACAAAGCATCCAAGCGGAAACGCTAGAGGTGGAACCGCCATTCTCATTAAAAGTCGTATAAAACATTACGCTCTCCAGAATAATTGCACTGAATATATTCAAGCGACAAGTATTTCTCTCGATGAATACTTAAAAGGCCTAACATTAACAGCTATATACTGCCCGCCCAGACACAAAATATCTGAGCAACAATTCCAGACTTTTTCCATTCTCTTGGACAAAAGTATCTCGTTGCCGGCGATTTCAACGCCAAACATACATATTGGGGCTCTCGCCTTATATCGCCAAAGGGCAGGCTCCTGTTGAACACTGTCAACAGACTCGGTCTTGACGTGATCTCTTCTGGCACGCCAACTTACTGGCCAACTGACAGTCGCAAAACCCCCGATGTTATAGACTTTGCAGTCTTCAAAACTGTAAAAAGGAGCCAATTGTTTATTGAATCTCCTCTAGATCTCTCATCAGATCATACGCCTACTATTATCACAATAAAGTATGCGCCAAGTTCTGAGGCCAATCCACCAGATAAACTGACCAGCAAACTCACAAACTGGCTCAAATATCGAAAGTATATAAGCTCCCACATTATCCCTAATGTGTCACTAAAAACGAAAGTTGAAATTCACACAGCTGTTAGAAATTTCACACTCTTGCTTTCCCAAGCAGCTGCAGCGGCCACTCCCGCCCAAATCCCAAAAAGCACAACTCGCAGCTATGCAAAGTGTACTCCAAAGGACATAGAGCAGTTAATAAAAAATAAAAGGAAAATACGTCGAGATTGGCAAAACAACAGATCCCCAAATCTGAAAAAAGCAGCTTAATGATGTCTCTCGAATTCTAAAAAAGCAGCTTGAGAGGAAATCCGAAAGAGAATTCCAGCTATTTGTTGAACATCTCGCACCCACAAAATCAACAAACTACTCGCTCTGGCGAGCTGCAAAAAATATGAAAAAACCAATACTGACAGAACCCCCTCTAAGGCAGCCAAATGGAAACTGGGCCAGAAGCGATGCAGAAAAGGGTGCAGCTTTTGCCAACCACCTAAAAACCGTGTTCACCCCGAACACGACAGCTGGAGATATCCCAATACCAACATTAATCCCACATAATACCTCTTGTACAATCGCGATTAAAAAAAACGAACTAATGGAGGCAATAAACAAAAGCTTGGACCCGAAAAAAGCACCAGGACCGGACTTGATAACGCCAACAATGATAAAAGAACTGCCAACAGTTGCACATATTTAACGCGATTCTCAGAACATGTCACTACCCAGATGATTGGAAACTATCTCAAGTGTCCTCGCGCAGTGTCCTCGCGCCCCTGCTATATATTCTCTATACTGCAGATATGCCCAAAAGTGATAGAACTCTCATATCGACTTTTGCTGATGACACTGCTATCATGTGCTCTCACTCAAACCCTGACATGGCATCTCTATACGTGCAAAAACACTTGGACACTCTAAGTAATTGGCTACATCGATGGAAAATCAAGGTCAATGAATCCAAAAGCTGTCACTTAACCTTCACTCTAAGAAGGGGCACGTGTCCTGCTCTGAAGATTAACGGCCAAGTCGTCCCTGAAAGTTCCGAAACCAAGTATCTTGGAATGCATCTCGATCGCCGACTCACATGGCATAAACATATTGAATCCAAAATCACTCAGATCAAATTAAAGCAATTGGAACTAAATTGGCTAATCTCAAGGGCATCAAAGCTAAATCTCACATACAAAGTCCAAATATACAAAAGTATAATAAAACCCATATGGACATATGGAATTGAACTCTGGGGCACTGCCTCTCTCTCGAACGTGGAAAAACTCCAGAGAGTCCAATCTAAAATCCTGAGACAAATTGCCAGAGCCCCTTGGTATATAAAAAATACTAACATCCACAGAGACCTGAATATACCTGCAGTAAAAGACGGAATTCCGAAATTTACCTCGAAGTACAAGCAGAAGCTCATGTTTCACCCAAACATTCTAGCTAGAAATTTACTGAGACCTCTGAATCCCTCACGTCTCAAACGAAACTAATATATTCCCCATATATTAGTTACGATAACTCTACATTGCCTAAATCAATGGATATAGGGCAAATAGTTTTAATCTGAATATTATAAAAATAAGCTGCATTTCTGAATTTTTGAAAAACATTGTTAGACCTAAGTTATTATTTAGGTGATTCAATTGAATAAAATTACTATAAAAAAAAAAAAAAAAACTAAATCATTCTGCACAATAAAACCCACACCCTCTTACTCTCATGTATTCTAAAACAACACGGAAGAGAAGTCCCAGTCCTTCAGCCGAAGCCGTGCCCACCCCACCTGCGCAGTTATCCGAGCCTATGAATTCCACCGGGCTTCATTCAGAAGGTGGAATTCCCTTGTGCTGAATCCGTCAAGTCAAATTGTCTAGCCTACGACACCCACACCAACATCAAAATGTTTAGCACTTCATTCTAACACTATAAACCAAATGAAAAATGCAACTGTCCATTCAGCTCATAATAGCTAAAATAAGGACATAATATAAATTTATTGTTAATGTATGGTTTATTTAAATTAAAAAAACTAATAATGTGCAAATTAATTTTAAAATACAATATTTAATAATGCCATACCATCTTCTGAACTTACACCCTATACAAAAATCATTCAAAAGTAATTAAACTAGAAAAAGATACAAATAGTATGATGCAATTGTGCATTTGTGCTTATGGCTGAGCATAAACTTAATTCTAAAAATAGAAAAATTCGATAATGAAGTGCATAAGAACCAGGGTGCGGAAAAACTCGCCAACGATCGATTCAAAATTCAATCTTCTCGCGATCAATTCATTTTGCGATGATAAATTGACGTGATAAATTCACTAGCGTCTATCCGCGAACGAACACATTTGTACGCTCGCTCGTTAAAAATGTGTATACGTGCAATTTTTTTGTGAACGCTCGTTTTTTAATGAATTTATCACGTCAATTTATCATTGCAAAATGAATTGATCGCGAGAAGATTGAATTTTGAATCGCTCTTTCCGTAAGTGTGCCTGTTCACGCCAACCGCGTAAATATGAACGCTACCTTATATAAATTTGTTAAATGTAGGGGGCGCTGTTGTCTGTGGCGAAATCCTCTTTCAAGTATGGCGATTTCGGTTTTGCCGACGGCTTTTTGGCTTTTTAAATATTAATTTTATCTCTCGTCCGAATACCATACGAAGCAGCAGCCGCCAAAGCCAAGGAAAGCCGGTCTGAGGAAAATATATATAAAAAAAAAAAGAAAGATTATTAATTCAAAACGAATTTTCTGTTTTTATCTTTTTTGAAAACGATTTCGAGAGCTATCGAAGAGTTCGCAGAGGAACAAGGCCTGCGCCCAATTATTGGTCCTTCGAGCCGGATCCATTCCAAAGGAGACGAAAAGACCTCCACAACAAACAAATTTGAAACTGAGAAGAAAAGCCATCCACATCAATCACTATCATCATCATCTAAGCTGCTGCATCAAAATTAAAAAAGGTGCGTTACATTTATTAATGGTGATCATATGTGCGCATTTTTAAAATATTAACAAAAACAAACACCAAAAATTTATCCGTGATTTAAAATAAAGTAAAATTTTCAATACGCTCAATTGCCAGCCCAAGCCACTCATTTACTCTCGTTTGTCTTCATTCCTCCAACAAAAGAATTTTCGTAATATTATTCTGAAAGTGAAGTGATTTCTTAAATAAAGCTTCCAATCGTGCTATAAAATTAGTCTCTCTTTTAATTCTGTAATCTCTGTTCTTTTAATTTGGAGAACTTGTCTAATAAAAGTTTAAATAATTACCAAAACATATTTTTGGTAACAAAATAAAAGAGATTAATAACTAATAATACCGATCCAACGTAGGTACTCCATATTCAAAGTGAGAGAAATAAAAAGATCTTTGAAAAATATTCGACACATTGAACTGTGCAAAAATAACCAAAAGCACATACACACAAACACATACTACCACCCGCTCGCACTAGAAAAAGTCTCCACTGCAGGTTGTTGCTGCATTATTTTCTTTCGTTTTGCTTTAATTAGTTTTCGATATTTTGGCAACGGACAGACGTTCGTTTTTTTTATAGATTTAATTTCCAGTTAAAAAATTAAAGTAAATAATTCAAAATTAAATTAAAAGCAGTGTAATTGTGAAACTTAAAATTTGAAAGTGAACAAACTAACTGAAGCCAAAGTTAGCAACGTGGGAACAAAACACAAACCAAAACTGCAACAACAACACGTGAGAGCTATTCTACTGAAATTTGTGTTTTCAGTCAGTCTTAGAAAATACGAAATATTTCTTTGACTGAAACTGAATATTTCAGAGCAAAATATTTAAATAGGGAATTTTTATTTCTTTATCGCTTTTTAATATTTTTGTGAAATATTCAAAATAAGCGAATTAAAATATTTAAATATTTTGGCCGATTTGTATTTTGTTGTTTTCCCATTCCCAATTCTCTCATTGTAGTGTATTTGAAGTGCGCCCTACGTCAGTAATTTCGACACTGACGAAGGGTTGAAATATATATAGTGATTTATCCACTGAACCATCCACTTCGCAAGGTCACGTCGATAGGGTTCAGACGCATTTCACAACGAGTACAAAAGGGGTGCTGTTAGGGACAGCTTTAGTGACCATATATCATTCAGGCTCCGTTTCTACGGCCAGAGCGCTAATCGACTCTGGGTCAGAGGACACATTTATATCAGCGCGTTTGCAGAAACGGCTGAATATACCCACTCAAAGCGTGAATGCACAAGTAGGGCTAAATAATGTGATTTCGGCACAAATTCAAAAAATGTGCAATTTTGTAATAGGATCACCAATTGATCCCAGGGTAAGAATAGAGACGAAGGGTCTCATTCTTCCTCAATTAAGCGGCAACATTCCCACAGTTTCAATCGATAGGACCTTGGTGCAGAATTTACCTGATTTGCAAATGGCAGATCCTAATTTTCATAAAAGCAAACAAGTGTTCTCATTGGAGGTGACATATATCCACGAATTATTTTAGATGGAATACGAAGAGGGTCACTCATTGCTCAGAAAACAGTTTTTGGGTGGATCTTAACTGGGCCTTTGCCCACTATTGGGGTTTCAATTAAACCGACATATTCGGTATACTTTAATCAAATTTCACTGCAAGATCAGTCGTCAAATTTGCCAGAACTTGAGGAAGTCTCAAAGAAAAGTTCTTGGAATTTAAATAAAAATAAGAGTAAGAAAAATTATAACAAAACCGCTCGTAAAAATGAGGATGGGCGTAAATATTTAAAATGGAAAACTACACAGAAAAATTTTGAGAAGTTAGAGATAATGAGTGAAGAAAGGCTATCTCCAAATGAGTGGCGGCTAGGCAGAGATATGAAAAAATATTCCGGCCGAGACGATAGAATTCGGATTTTAGATATCCGAAAAGAATACGGATCGCGTTGTTTTATGAACGCGCCAAAATTCTGCGAAAGTGGCGGAAGCGTCGATACTGCGGATGGTGGACTTGGACCTCGTTCGTCTGAGCCATCATGTGAACCGCATAGTAAAAAGAGGGATGGACTTGAGCCTAGTTCGCTTGAGCCATCATCTGAAGCACAAGGCTGCAGCACGGATGGACTTGGGTCTCGTACGCTTGAGCCATCCATAGAAGCGCACGACGGTGATCTGACTGGACTTGGGCCTCGTACGCTTGAGTTGGTCAGCTATCAATCGGTTGGACTTGGGCCTCGTACGCTTGAGCCAACACAATTCCAGCGCGCCTTTGAGCAGCAACGTCACTTTCGTCCAACCCCAAATTTGTGGAGGAATTTTTAGAGGAAATTACCAAATGTGATTTGTATGTATTTTTATTAAATTGAATTTATATTGCGCTGATCACCATTTTTATAAATGTACGCCCTCCCTTTTTTATAAATATGAAATTTTGTAATTTACTAGTAGATTTAGTTGCAGTGATGCTGCAAGGCGGGCGGCAATGTTCACGCCAACCGCGTAAATATGAACGCTACCTTATATAAATTTGTTAAATGTAGGGGGCGCCGTTGTCTGTGGCGAAACCTGCTTTCAAGTATGGCGATTTCGGTTTTGCCGACGGCTTTTTGGCTTTTTAAATATTAATTTTATCTCTCGTCCGAATACCATACGAAGCAGCAGCCGCCACAGCCAAGAAAAGCCGGTAAGATTTTCTGAGGAAAATATATAAAAAAATAAAACAAAGATTATTAATTCAAAACGAATTTTCTGTTTTTATCTTTTTTGAAAACGATTTCGAGAGCTATCGAAGAGTTCGCAGAGCAACAAGGCCTGCGCCCAATTAGTGCCATTAAAGTCGATAACGAACGCATGGTCTCTTGTTGGCTATGCGATAGCTTTTATCACGTCAAATGTGCATCCCTTACTGGTAGAGTAGTCGATCTGATCGAGGGTAAAAAAGGTCTTCGTTGGTCCTGCGAAGATTGCCGCGATACAGAGCAGGACATCTGTAAATTGGTACGTAAAGCCCGAAAGGGATTTAATGATGTATCAAAGGACTTAGCAGCTGCCCATTATAAACTGAAGGAGTACTAAATAAACTTTCAGAAGTATAAATGTTTGGATGAAACAGCTCCGAAACAAAATACTTCTGTTGGGCTTTTACCACCTGCCCCAAAGCCAATTTCAACTCCGACAACTCCATCCTTTTCCGATATGTTTGCTTCACCAGTTACATTTTATTCTCCTGATCCTGCGGTTTTGGAAACGAGGGTAGATGACGCTCCTGAGAAAAATATGAATGGAATCTCAAATATTGATAAAAATGTTTGTCCTTCCATAAATATTATTTCTCCAAAGGATTGTTTGCGGGAAGTACAAGAAACGAGAACCCCAAAAAGGCTTGTTGTTGTGCAACCTAAAAAACCTATTTTCGTGTCCAGATTTGCACCAGACACATTAACTGAAGATATTATATTTTATATCGATTCTAAACTCAATAAAACCGGTAATAATATAAATGCTTTTAAATTCAACTTTTCATACGCTAGAAACATTTCATCTTTCAAATTATCTGTTCCTGCAGAATTGTTTGATGAGATTGTTAATAAAAATGTTTGGCCGGATAAAACTTTAGTTCGCAAATTTGTTTATAAAGAAAAATCAAAAAAATTAAATTCTAATCAAAAAAACTAAATAAAATCCCGAATAATGTTGTTTGTCTTCTGTACCAAAATGTTCGAGGGCTAAATACAAAGTTGAACGATATTTATATTAAAAGTTTCGATTGTAGTCATAACGTCTTGGTATTTACCGAAACTTGGCTTAAACCAAATATTTTTGATTCAGAAATTCTGTGTGCTGGGTATCAAATTTTTCGGAGGGATCGTAAATGCGGGACTGGTGGTGGAGTCCTCATTGCAGTAAAAAACCTTTTTTCATCTGTGGAAATCATACTTTCAGATGTCTCTGACTTGGAATTTATTTGTGTACGAATTCGAGTATTTAGTATCGATATTTTCGTTACTTGCTCGTATATCCCACCGAATTCCGATATTACCGTTTATCTAAGACATGTGTCGCTTATATCATTGGTTTTCTCAAATGTTAAACCTACCGATTCCATTGTTGTTTTTCGAGACTTTAATTTACCGAATATATCTTGGAATTTTTGTAGCGATTCAAACCAGTTTCTTCCGTATTCTTCTCGTGACTGTTTAAATGACTTTCTGGATTCATTTTCAGATATGAGTTTACAACAAGTAAACGGGATTGAAAATAAGAATAGTAGAATTTTGGATTTAATTTATGTTGATGACTCTTCGAAGTTTTCAGTGCAACGCTGTGATGCTTTTGCATGTCTAGAAGATAACCATCACCCAACACTTGAATTATCTTTCGAATTTGTTCAAAACAACTTAGAACCAGTTTCTACACCGTTGAAGTCATTTTTTTGCTTCAAGAATACAAATTTTGTTAAAATGAACCAACTCTTATCTGAAACTAGTTGGGACATGAACTTTGAAGATGTTGACGACTGTGTATCAATTTTCAATTGTACGCTCAGCAAAATCTTCGAGATATGTGTTCCAAAGAACATTAAAAAGAATTCGAATGAACTTGGTGCTGTATGGTTTACAAAAGAATTGAGGAAACTAAAAACTTCGAAAACTCGGGCATTTAAAACATATAAAAGAACTTCAAACCTTCAAGATTATTCTAAATATTCGCTTCTGAGACATAAATATCAAGTACTTAATAAAAAATGATATGATGAATATTTGAACGATTTGAAATCCAAAATGATTCTAAAACTTTTTATAACTTTGTAAATTCAAAAAGGAAAAACACTGGTTTTCCAACTACAATGAAATGGAATGATCGTGAGTCCAACAATCCTACTGAGATTTCAAATATGTTTGCTGACTTCTTCAAAACGACATATTCTGATAATACTTATGGCAACACATCATATCCATATAACATCTCCACTTATAATTCCATTCTCAATCCTGTTATAGAATCTGAAGATGTCTTACAACACCTAAAATCGTTGAAATATTCATATAGTACTGGTCCAGATAATATTCCTAGCTGTATTTTGAAAGTTTGTGCAGAAAATTTATACATTCCACTTTCAAATATATTTAATGCCTCTATTGAAAGAGGTTATTTTCCGAATTCATGGAAAGATTCATACATTATTCCTTTTTATAAAAGTGGAACCAAATCATTCGTATCTAACTATAGAGGTATTGCTAAACTTAGCACAATACCAAAGTTATTTGAACAAGTTGTCACAAAGCAATTGGTTCACTCGGTCACAACTTTAATATCTCCTTCACAGCATGGTTTTCTGAGAGGTAGATCAACATCTACAAATTTATAGGAATTTTCTTCATTAACAATAAAGGGATTTTCAAAGAATCTTCAAACAGATGTCATATGTACTGATTTTAGTAAAGCTTTTGATAAAGTTAATCATTATTTGTTGATTGAAAAGCTTAAAAGATACGGATTCCCAGATCTTTCAAAATGGGTAGAATCATATCTGACAAATCGGAAGCAACAGGTGTTATTCGAATCATCAACATCAAAAACTATAGATGTCACCTCTGGAGTTCCTCAAGGAAGTCACTTAGGTCCTATTCTGTTTAATCTTTTGTAACGTCGCAAAGGCTGGATGTCCAGGGCTTCGTAGACAGAAAATTTATAATTCGCAGAGATTTTTATATTAAAACAGATTTTTTATTTTCAACAAATTTCAAAGAGAGTGTTACAGTTATTATATTAGTATATATATGTAGGGCGAACAGTGGCGTTTGGACGTCGATGGTTGGCGATGGGCTTGCGACGAACGATGCGTAAATATGTACTCGTTGTGGGCGAAATGAAAATGTATTCGATGCGAGAAAATAGGCGTGGACGAGGCTAATACGACGCAGGCGTAGCAAGGCGTAAACGTGGGTGTAGCAGAGCGTGAACGGGTGACAACTTGAACGTTGCTGAGACGTGTGACATGGATATGAGGGAATCGCAGACCACCAGCGGGCACACTTCAACCGCTTTCCGTGGAATCGATTCGGCGTGATAGTGGGATTCTCGAGAGGATACTCGCAGATCAGGAAGCGGGCTGCAATCTACCGCTCTCCGTGACTCGACGTATCGCAAGACTACGATTTCAATGGGGCAGTGTGAGGACACTCGCAGACCAGGAGACGGGCTGCAATCTACTGTTCTTCGTGGCTCGACGTGTCCCAAAACCACGACTTCGATGGATTCTCGTAAGGATACTCGCAGATCAGGAAGCAGGGTGAAATCTTCCGCTCTCCGTGACTCGACGTATCGCAAAACTACGACTATGATGACTTCGACTTATTGACTTCGACGTGACTGTGACTTTGACCTTGTTGTAATGTCGCCTCGTTGGTTCACTCGCTCGCTGGTAACCACTGCCTTGCTGCTGCGCCTGGAAATATATTTTCCGACTCAAAATTCAATAGGAAATTCTGATTCGGAAAATCAAAAGAGACCGAATCAGGCTTTGCGTGCCTCTTTTAAACGTGTTTTCTTCACCAATAACCGTTGGTGTGTTGTAGCGCTATTTTTGTCGGTTCACGTGGTGAATTGTTGCCGTGTTACCAATATTGCTCTCATCGCGTTGTATTGCCGTCTCTGTCCCACTCCCGGCTTCTGCCGTATGTCGTGCGTTGTTGAACATTCAACCCTTTGTTGTTGAACCTGGGTGGCCGTTGGCCACTGTTCGCCCCTATTTAAAAATGTATTAACTACTATTTCATGTTTCGTTTACATTGGCTTATATATATTCTAAATTATTTACATAGTGTTTTTAAACAATATTTCTTTTTATGTACCAATATATATAGCAAAAGAAAGGTGACAGAAAGAATGTGGGGACTCTAAATTTTAGGGTCGTCACACCCCCCCTCTACTTCGCCGAACGAAAAAGGACCGTTGCTTCGTTGGTGCGACTGATCTTTACGAAGTAGTCACCCTCCTTCCGGCGTACTCGGAACCGATGTCGACTACCCGTTGGTCTGTGTTGTATGGCCTTCTCGATACGGCGCGTTATAATGGGTGGCCATGCTCGTAGTTGGGTATCTTCTCCTTCGGTTGGTGCCTCGTACATTGGCAATAATGGAGGTTCTTCCGGCTGTTCCTCTGTCTGCATCGCGGTTGGTGGTGTATTTACCTCGTTCGTTGCTTGACTTGGCTGTTGTTTTGTCGCCATCTCCAGGATTGCGGCTACAAGCTCGTCGTCATGTAGCTCCAGGTATGGAGTGGTTGCTGCATGGCTGTTGGGGATCTCTACTGTGGCCCCGATGTCGTAGTCGTCGACACTCGCCAGGGTGAAACCCTCCGGAAGGGGAAGGAGATAGCCGATGCTTTCCGCTGATGCATCCGATTCATATCCGGTTGTTATGTGTACCTCGTGTGCCGCTATGGTGGGCCTGCCCGTGTTCTCCTCTTCTCGTTTCTCTACTTTGTCGGCCTGCGTTGGCCGTTGCGGCCCCACGGACTCCGTTTCCATGTCCTCATCGCCGTCGCTGTCCGTTGTGACATCTGGCAGCTCAATTAATGGCGCCCATCGGCCTAAGTCTGTTGCTCGCTCTCGAATCAATTTCGCCAGACTGTGGCGCTTCCGTTCCGCGTCGTTGGGTTTCCCCCTCTGGGACGTGTGGTGCGTGGAAGTCGTGGATGGGTGCCGTGAAGAATTTCGCGGCATATAGTAGCCCAAAGAAAAACCTCTGCCTTTCGTGTCGTTAACCAGCGGCACTCCTGTGTGTTGTTCGTTGTCACCTCTGTCGCCAAAAGTACATCTCGGGGCTGCCGCGATAGAGCATCTGCCACCACATTCAGCTTGCCTTTCCTGTATTGAATGGTATACCTGAACTGTTGCAGCTCCAGCGCCCAACGTGCGATCCTTCCTGATGGGCTTTCGATTGAATTCAGCCATTTCAGTGATAATGGTGAATTCATAGCCTTCCAAATATTCGCGCATTTTGCGGACACCCCAAACAATAGCGAGACACTCCTTTTCTGTCGGTGAATAATTTATCTCTGCTGTTGTTAATCGCCTGCTGGCATATGCCACAACCCGTTCTTGCTGCTCGATGTTCTGCGTAAGTACTGCTCCTAGTCCTTGGTCGCTGGCGTCGGTTTGTAAAGTGAATCTCTCTGAAAAATTTGGACAAATGAGAATCGGGGCTTCGGTGAGACGTAGTTTCAGCTGCTCGAATGCCTCTTGCTGCTCCTGCTCCCATTTCCACCGACGATTCTTCTTGAGTAATGCTGTGAGTGGTGACGGTACCATGATGCTATTCCTAGACAGCGCCGTAGTTCTCGTAAATTGGTGGGCGGCCTTAACTCCTGTATGGCCGCAATCTTCTCTGGATCCGTATGTATCCCGTCTGGTGTCACGATGTGTCCCAAATACCGAATTTCCTTTTTGAAGAATTCGCACTTCTCGATGTTGATTTTTAGATTTGCGGCGCGCAGCCATCTGAATACCTCTCGTAAACGCCGTGTACTGCTTGCTTTTCTTGTCCATTGGCACCTGCCAATACCCATTTTTGAGGTCAAGCGTGCTGATCACTTTTGCATTTCGTAGTCGAACCAGAATATGCTGAAGGCGTGGTAGCGGCCACTTACCGTTTTTTTTCTTTACCAGCACAATCGGAGCGCTATGCGGGCTCCTCGCTGGCTCGATGCATCCTTGTTTGATGAGGTCGTCGATGTCTTCGTTGATGATCCCCATCATTGCTGGATTTTTGGGATAATATCGCTGTTTTATCGGGATTTCGTCCCTCATGATTATCCTGTGGCTCGTGATGTTGGTCGTACCGCTCAGCTCCTCAAAGAGTGGTAGCTCCTCCTCTAAAAATCGATCAATCAGTTCTTGTCTGGATACTTGTTGACTCCAGCGTTCTTCGTCTGCTTGTGCGACCTGTTCCTGGTCCGTATCCTCGTGAATTGAACCTTGAGTACGCTCGTAAATTGTACCTTGTGTACCCGTGTGAATTGTACCTAGTGTACCCTCGTGAATTGTACCTTGTGTACCCGTGTGAATTGTACTTTGTGTACCCTCGTGAATTGTTCCTTGTGTACCCGTGTGAATTGTACCTTGTGTACCCTCGTGAATTGTACCTTGTGTACCCGTGTGAATTGTACTTTGTGTACCCTCGTGTGAAAACTGGCTATGTGTTTCCGGCTTGTTGTCGTCGGCTGGTTGACTCGTTTGATTTCCTCCATCATGCTTGCGTCGTTTTGGAATCGCCCCCGTGTATATCGGTGTGACCTTTGTTTCCTCACCTGTTCCCGGTTTCTGTGCTGTGTCTTCTTGCGTATTCCCCACTGGTTTTATATCCTCCAGGGTCCCCAGCTCTTCTACCGGTGGTTGTAAAATTACCGTCTGTGTTCCCAGCGTGAGTTTGGCGTTAAGGTGGCCCAAGAAGTCCAACCCCAAGATAATGGTTGGTAGCACCATCAACGGCATTTCACATGTCTGGCCGCCCAGAGATATTTTCAGTACCAATGCACTCTCGACGGTGATAAGGGAGCCATCAGCTAAACGTATTCCTGTCCAAATTTGTAGTTTGTTGTCTGGTGTCCAAAATTCCCTGGCGAGTTCCTGGCTCAGAAAACTGCGTGTTGCCCCTGTGTCCATAGTTGCCGTCACTTCCTCTCCGTCCAGGGTAACTATGGCGGAGATACGGCGTCCGTCGCAAATTAATGTTGGCGTTGTGGGAGGCTGTTGTTGGATTGGGCACCGGCCGCCTGTCGCTCTTGGCGGGGTCCTACTTCGTTTCCCGAATTCCTTCTGCAGCAATCAATTGTTTTCACCCCTTGCGTACCGCAATCCCAGCAGTGCAATACAAATGCGTTGCGGCACCTATCTGAATAGTGTCCTTCTTCGCCACATCGGTGGCAAGCTCGTCGTGAATGCATCCGCCGTTCCGCGGGTTGTACCAACCGGTGTCTCTCCTCCGGTATCCTGGGTGCTGCGGTGCGCGGCGCTTCGTTGTCGTGACGTAGACCTTCGAAGTCCTGTGCTAGAGCTACCAGGTCATCTAAATTTTGAAAATCTTTACGTTTTACGTACCATCTGTAATCAAGGTGACAGTTCCTGAATATCCTGTCCAGTTTCTCTTCCTCACTGTAGCTGGCGTGCCTCGCCTCATCATGTCTTGCAACGCAACGACATAGTCCTTAAAATGTTCCCTCTGCCGTTGTGTGCGCTTTCGTATGGCGTCATCCAGTTGTTCAAAATAGCGGCCGGGTAAAAAGAATTTCAGGAAACTTTCCTTAAACGCACTCCATGTTTTCCATTGCCGATTATTGTTTCGGTACCAAGTGATGGCCTTATCCTGCAGCAATTCCGGCATCAGTCGTGGCATTTCGTTGATATCGATGTTGTATGTCAATACCAGCTCCTCGATTCTCTCGATGAATGCCAGAGGGTCGCGTCCTCCGTCATATCCGCGTAGTTCCTCCTTGCGTAAAAAGTTTATCCAGCTTGTCTTTACCATGATTGTGTTTCTAGTAGTTTCCTTGTTGTGCCAATCTTGTCCTACTCCTAGTGACTCTCTCTTGCTTGTTGGGTGTTGTTGTTTTTGCATTTACCTCTGTTTTAGGGTCCCTGCTCGGGCGCCATCTGTAATGTCGCAAAGGCTGGGGTATGAACTCGTCGGATGTCCAGGGCTTCGTAGACAGAAAATTTATAATTCGCAGAGATTTTTATATTAAAACAGATTTTTTATTTTCAACAAATTTCAAAGAGAGTGTTACAGTTATTATATTAGTATATATATGTAGGGCGAACAGTGGCGTTTGGACGTCGATGGTTGGCGATGAGCTTCTCGGCGATGTGTGCGACTTGGAGGATGTAGACTGGTACTTGATGGCTGCGTAGCGTTGGTTATATCACGATGTTACGTATCGTAGAGCGTGGTGGGCGTTTGGATATGGTGATCGGTGTACACGTGGGCGTGGACGATAGGCTTGCGACGAACGATGCGTAAATATGTACTCGTTGTGGGCGAAATGAAAATGTATTCGATGCGAGAAAATAGGCGTGGACGAGGCTAATACGACGCAGGCGTAGCAAGGCGTAAACGTGGGTGTAGCAGAGCGTGAACGGGTGACAACTTGAACGTTGCTGAGACGTGTGACATGGATATGAGGGAATCGCAGACCACCAGCGGGCACACTTCAACCGCTTTCCGTGGAATCGATTCGGCGTGATAGTTCGATTCTCGAGAGGATACTCGCAGATCAGGAAGCGGGCTGCAATCTACCGCTCTCCGTGACTCGACGTATCGCAAGACTACGATTTCAATGGGGCAGTGTGAGGACACTCGCAGACCAGGAAACGGGCTGCAATCTACTGTTCTTCGTGGCTCGACGTGTCGCAAAACCACGACTTCGATGGATTCTCGTAAGGATACTCGCAGATCAGGAAGCAGGGTGAAATCTTCCGCTCTCCGTGACTCGACGTATCGCAAAACTACGACTATGATGACTTCGACTTATTGACTTCGACGTGACTGTGACTTTGACCTTGTTGTAATGCCGCCTCGTTGGTTCACTCGCTCGCTGCTAACCACTGCCTTGCTGCTGCGCCTGGAAATATATTTTCCGACTCAAGATTCAATAGGAAATTCTGATTCGGAAAATCAAAAGAGACCGAATCAGGCTTTGCGTGCCTCTTTTAAACGTGTTTTCTTCACCAATAACCGTTGGTGTGTGTAGCGCTATTTTTGTCGGTTCACGTGGTGAATTGTTGCCGTGTTACCAATATTGCTCTCATCGCGTTGTATTGCCGTCTCTGTCCCACTCCCGGCTTCTGCCGTATGTCGTGCGTTGTTGAACATTCAACCCTTTGTTGTTGAACCTGGGTGGCCGTTGGCCACTGTTCGCCCCTATTTAAAAATGTATTAACTACTATTTCATGTTTCGTTTACATTGGCTTATATATATTCTAAATTATTTACATAGTGTTTTTAAACAATATTTCTTTTTATGTACCAATATATATAGCAAAAGAAAGGTGACAGAAAGAATGTGGGGACTCTAAATTTTAGGGTCGTCACACTTTTTATAAATGACCTTCCTTCTGTCATTAAACATTCGAATGTACTGTTGTATGCTGATGACGTTAAATTGTTTCTATCCTATGACATCTTAAATCAACATAAGTTGTTACAATCAGATCTGACCAGTATAGCTATCTGGTGTGATAATAACTTAATGGAACTGAACTTGAAAAAATGTAAATTTATGACATTTGCTAGAAGACACCAACTTTCATCGCTGTATCATATAAATAACTGTAATCTAGAAAAGGTTTTTACTTTTGTGGACCTGGGTGTTACTATGGATCCAAAACTTCGCTTTCATCTACATATTGATTTATGTGTGAATAAGGCGAGAGGTGTTCTAGGTTTCATTAAAAGATGGTCAAAAGAATTTAATGACCCATTCGTTACCAAAAGCCTAGTTGTTGAGGGCAGCACTCTTTTTAATGCTCTCAATTTTTCTAACCTTTTTTTTTCTTTCTTGCTATGCACTTTAACACTAGGATAATAATACCAATAAAAAAAATTGAAACTAAGCCTAATATTAATAAAGAGAAATTCAATCGTAATTAAGAAAAATAGAAAAAAAAAATTAAATAAAATAAAAATTCAAAGAAGACTATAAATAAAATAAAATTTTAGCTGGAGCGGTAATTTTTTACATCCGAAGATATTTCCCCACTTTTGGGTTCAATAAAAATTATACATATATATTAGCAAATATAGCGCGGGAGAGCGCGCTCCGAAATTCGCTGACCGAAGGGGGTGGTGGCTGTGATCGGCTCGTGCGGAGTTTCTCAACTTTTGTCGTCACCTATTATCTTCCCATTCGCTGGGGTTATTGGCCTCTATATACAAGTCAGCCCACCGGTACTACTAACAGCTGTTTTAAAAATAAGAGCTGCGCTGCGGCGTTTTGCCAAAAAAAAATAAGAGCAGCGCAGCTCGCAGCAAAATTAACCAAAAGGTTTGGTGCTAGCTATCCGCAACCAAACTAACGTTGCAGCCCTCACCACCCCGCAATGATGGAACCTGGACAAAAGAAACAAAAGTTGTTTCGTTTTATAATTCACTCTTATAATTCACTGCTCCTACATCTACAATTTGTTCCCTACCTTCACATATATTTATTAATGCCAACAAATTCAAATCTTACCTCAAAAAATTTCTTTTGTACGTTGAGTTATATTCATGTAATTTGTTGAAACCGATAGCCACCGAATTTTTCACGGATTAGTGTTGATTTAGTAGTGTCCTGTCTCAAGGACTCTAAGAATTTTCTTTTTTTTTCTTTTTGAAATTCTTATCTTTTATTCTGCTTCCAATGTATATATTGAGGTTTTAACTCCTTCTTTTTTTTCACTATTCATTATCTATTTTTTTTTCTTTTTACATAAAAAACTAATTTAAAACTTTCCTTTTATAACAATAAATTTAACACTTTTCTTTCGTTTCCCCTTTTTTTTTTTGTAATAACAACTTTGTTTTTTTTATTTCCAAATAGAAAGATACTATCTCAGGCTCACGTAACAAAGTCGACCTCGACTTTAGCAGTGATGTCAACAATGCCATAAACACATTGGGACTGACATGGTTGCCTAAAACAGACCAGTTATGCATCAAGGTGAATCTTAAGTCAGTCACTCACAATACAAAGCGAACAATTGTGTCCGACGTAACCAGAATTTTCGATCCACCACTGGAGCGAGAGGTCACAGCAAAAATTCTGATTCAGCAGCTGTGGCAAACCAAGTTATCATGGGACGAAGAGCTGCCCGGAGCTTCGGAACTAAATGACAAATGGATGAAGTTGAAGGATAACCTAAAGAGACTTAATAACGCACACGTACCCAGACACATCTTTCAACAAGGCGTAAAAGATACACTACAACTGCATGCATTCGCAGACGCTTAACAGAAGGCATACCGTGCTGCAATTTATGTCAGATCTATTACCAAGAACGGAGTAGTAGTGGTGCGGCTTTTATGTGCAAAATATCGTGTGGCGCCTCTAAAAGCACAAACAATACCTCGGCTAGAACTTTGTGCAGCGCATCTTAGCGCACAGTTAATGACTCGTGTGAAGGAAGATTTACATATCCAAGATGCCACCGCATACTTCTGGACGGATACGAAATCGTTCTATTCTGAATCAACTCAAGCTCGACATCATTCCAGACATTCATAGCCAACAGGACTGCAAGAATTCAAGAACTGTCCTTGGCCAGTCAATGGCGACACGTACAATCAAAGGACAATCCCGCAGACATCCTATCGAGAGGTTTGTTGCCTTTAGAAATAATGACAAGCAACTTATGGCTCTACGGGCTCAGGTTCCTCCATGGAAAAATGAATATATGGCCAAGGATCTACGACCCGGAGGAAGCTAGTGGAAACACCATGGAGAGGATGCTTAAAGTAGTTCATGCAAATATAGCCATCAAGAACGATTTAGAAGCTATAATTTACCAAATCAACCACGGAAACTCATTCAGAACATTACTACATATCGTGGCATACATGCTTAGGTTCATAGAGCATGCCAAAAAGGGAGCAGGTGATCGAAGACAACATATTTCAATCACAACTGATGAACTAAAAGCAGCCCTTAATGTCATAATTAGGGCCATGCAGCTGTCAGACTTTAAAGATGAAATACAGTCTCTCAACAAACACAAATGCGTAAGCAAAACAAGCCAAATCAGTGGGTTCAACCCTTTTCTCGATGATAACGGAATTATTCGTGTTGGCGGAAGGCTGGAGGCGGCAAACGTGACATACGATGCCAAACATCCAATGGTTATTCCATACAACGACCCATTGTCCAAACTGTTGTTGAAATGTTTTCATGAAGAGCATCTTCACTGTGGACCACAAACCCTTTTGGCTCACATTCGACAAAGATGTTGGCCCATCAAAGGGAAATCTATGTCTCGATCAGTCGTACAACACTGTGTTCGATGCTCCAAGGCGAAGCCAAAATTATGTCAACAAATAATGGGAGGATTGCCAGCGACAAGAATTCTGCCAGCTAGACCGTTCATCAATGCCGGAGTAGACTTCTGTGGTCCTTTCTGGATTAATTTCAAAGCTCGAGGAAAACGGCCACACAAAGCATATGTCACCAAGGCGGTTCATTTAGAAATCGTCAGTGATCTCACGACAGAAGCGTTCATTGGATGCCTAAAGCGGTTCATCGGACTACGGGGACGATGTCAGAACCTATATTGTGACAACGCGACAAATTTTGTTGGCGCTAGAAACCAGCTGATCGACCTAAAGAACACGCTTCACACGGAGAAAGCACAATAAGTCATTATGAGGACCTGCAGCGACAAAGGCATTCAATTCCATTTCATCCCTCCAAGAGCTCCACATTTTGGCGGCTTATGGGAAGCAGTGTCAAACGCCTCATTGACTTACGAAGAGTTGGAGACAGTGATGGTGGAGATAGAAGCAATCTTAAACTCACGACCATCGACACCAATGTCAGCCGATCCGAATGATTTAAACGCCTTGACACCCGGACACTTTCTGATTGGTGAACCGCTAACGGCACAAATTGATACAACTGCAACATCCACCAAGGGGTCATTGCTCACAAGATGGAAATTAGTGGGGCAACTAAAGAATTTGGAAGTAGTGGTCGCGAGATTACCTAAATGAACTTCAATACCAACATAAATGGAAGGAGCAAATCAACAACGTTAAACCGGGCATGATGGTGGTAATCAAAGAAGACCCTCATTAAATAGCCACTGGGAACGATAGTCAAAACCTACCAGGGGCATGACAATGCAGTTAGAGTAGCGGACATAAAAACTGCAAGCGGCATCTGTAAGCGACCAATTCATAGACTTGCACCACTCCCAATAACGGAATCCAATCCAGAAGAAGGTACAGCCATGGACCAAAATATAGAACAAGAGTCGCAGCCTGAACAACACCCAAGACCTTCAAACAATGAAAGCGCAGATGACATCCCCAACAAACGACATAAATCCACAAACCATCCATTTCTCTTATCGCGCTATTTTGAACTAAAACTTTATTTAAAACTCTATAATCGAAATTCCCACGCGATAATTAAATTGCAACGAGCCTGTACCCTAGTGACAGAATTGAGTGACTTGGGCGTTATCTGCGACAGAGAACTTAATTTTCGCTCCCATATTGATAATATAGTAAAAGAGCAAATTCTGCCTGGGTTTTGTTAAGCATTGGTCCAAGGAATTCACTAATCCATATGTTACGAAATCACTTAACTTATATATATAAGTATATATATATATATATATAAGTATATATATATATATATATATATATATATATAAAAGAAACGGAAATTTTTTTCGACACAAAGAAAATAATACCGAACACAAACCCTTTTCAAAATTCACACAAAACGACCCAATACCCAAATATCAAAAATTATATTTGTTTAAACGCAATTGATTTGCGGGACCAGACCAACCTGTCTGAAATCCCTCGCACGATTCTTGCAGAATCTATTCACCAGCTGGACTTCGATAAAATTCGATGTCCAGCAACAACTTGGCTCTGATGCGGGACAACACAAACAAAAAAAAAGGAAAATGGAAGAGGGGGGGGGGGGGGGGGGGGGAAACGACCAAACAAAATCCAAGCAAACTACTTGGACGGAAACACTTCACCAAATCAAATCACGACCGAACACAACCTGTCCAACTCTATTCAATTCCTCAAATTCAAAACACTAAATGGCCGACTGCCACAAATAAAATTAAGCAAAATAAACACTAGCTGGCAAAACTAAACCAGCGCGCAAAAATACTCCCTTTGGAACACTTGTCCTCCAGCCACAGTCCGACGATGGCAACAGCTCCACTTCACCACTCAAAAAAATACAATTTAAAAAAAGGAACGAAAATTATTAAATAATTTAAGATTCAATTAAATTAAAAAAAAAAATCTAAAACTTTAACACTCTCCTTCTTCCCTGCTCAAAAAGAACTAAAATAATTAGAATATATGAGCGCCTATGACGCTCACTTTCCATTTATCTTCCCACATACATAGAGTGCGGCTTACGCAGAAACCAGTGTCCGCAGTCGGGGCTTTACCCATACCTATATGCGAAAAATCTCTTCAGAATTTTCTAGGTGTGTTTGGCAAATTTACATATACCCCCCTGCACCAACCAAAATGAAATATACATTTTGACGGCACTCATGTACGTATAGGCGAAAGCATAAATGTTCTCAAATTCCCCTACCTCATACAGGTTCAAAAAGTACAAAAGCTTTAGTCCAGGCTTTGACATTTTACTATTGTAATGGCGAGGCTGGCAATACCTTCATCGGATCGCCGCCGCTCACTGAGCTAACTTAACGAAAGCAAAAGCGAAAGAAAGGAGAAGAAAGCAAGAGAACTTTGACAGCTCAAACAAAATATTCAGTTTTCTTCTTCCGCGCGCCGGTCGCATTTCACCCGCGAGTGGCGAATTTGTTTTGCTTTCAATTTAAGCAAAACAAATAATAAATAAAAATTAGTAACAATTAATAAAATTGTTCAGTGCGTTCAGTGCGGTCAGTGCGTGTGTGATTTCCTCCGATCTTGTTCGCCCGTCGCACCGAACAAAAGGGAAACAAAAAAACATAACAAAACAAACATTACAACAAAACAACAACAACTATGCCGCGAATCTATACCGCGACAACCCCACCTCCACCTCCGCGAAAGTTGCTTGGTCTCCTGAGACCAGCCAACTTTCGAATCTAACCGGAGAAAAATCAGGTTCAGAAAAATTAGGTTCATAGAGCATGCCAAAAAGGGAGCAGGTGATCGAAGACAACATATTTCAATCACAACTGATGAACTAAAAGCAGCCCTTAATGTCATAATTAGGGCCATGCAGCTGTCAGACTTTAAAGATGAAATACAGTCTCTCAACAAACACAAATGCGTAAGCAAAACAAGCCAAATCAGTGGGTTCAACCCTTTTCTCGATGATAACGGAATTATTCGTGTTGGCGGAAGGCTGGAGGCGGCAAACGTGACATACGATGCCAAACATCCAATGGTTATTCCATACAACGACCCATTGTCCAAACTGTTGTTGAAATGTTTTCATGAAGAGCATCTTCACTGTGGACCACAAGCCCTTTTGGCTCACATTCGACAAAGATGTTGGCCCATCAAAGGGAAATCTATGTCTCGATCAGTCGTACAACACTGTGTTCGATGCTCCAAGGCGAAGCCAAAATTATGTCAACAAATAATGGGAGGATTGCCAGCGACAAGAATTCTGCCAGCTAGACCGTTCATCAATGCCGGAGTAGACTTCTGTGGTCCTTTCTGGATTAATTTCAAAGCTCGAGGAAAACGGCCACACAAAGCATATGTCACCAAGGCGGTTCATTTAGAAATCGTCAGTGATCTCACGACAGAAGCGTTCATTGGATGCCTAAAGCGGTTCATCGGACTACGGGGACGATGTCAGAACCTATATTGTGACAACGCGACAAATTTTGTTGGCGCTAGAAACCAGCTGATCGACCTAAAGAACACGCTTCACACGGAGAAAGCACAATAAGTCATTATGAGGACCTGCAGCGACAAAGGCATTCAATTCCATTTCATCCCTCCAAGAGCTCCACATTTTGGCGGCTTATGGGAAGCAGTGTCAAACGCCTCATTGACTTACGAAGAGTTGGAGACAGTGATGGTGGAGATAGAAGCAATCTTAAACTCACGACCATCGACACCAATGTCAGCCGATCCGAATGATTTAAACGCCTTGACACCCGGACACTTTCTGATTGGTGAACCGCTAACGGCACAAATTGATACAACTGCAACATCCACCAAGGGGTCATTGCTCACAAGATGGAAATTAGTGGGGCAACTAAAGAATTTGGAAGTAGTGGTCGCGAGATTACCTAAATGAACTTCAATACCAACATAAATGGAAGGAGCAAATCAACAACGTTAAACCGGGCATGATGGTGGTAATCAAAGAAGACCCTCATTAAATAGCCACTGGGAACGATAGTCAAAACCTACCAGGGGCATGACAATGCAGTTAGAGTAGCGGACATAAAAACTGCAAGCGGCATCTGTAAGCGACCAATTCATAGACTTGCACCACTCCCAATAACGGAATCCAATCCAGAAGAAGGTACAGCCATGGACCAAAATATAGAACAAGAGTCGCAGCCTGAACAACACCCAAGACCTTCAAACAATGAAAGCGCAGATGACATCCCCAACAAACGACATAAATCCACAAACCATCCATTTCTCTTATCGCGCTATTTTGAACTAAAACTTTATTTAAAACTCTATAATCGAAAATCCCCACGCGATAATTAAATTCCCTATTTGCCCGAATAGCACAATCGCGAAGCGTGGGATTTAAGACGACCCTCGCGGTATGGTATCCCCGTCCGAACGAACAACACGAACCCGCGAAAACCTGATAACTAAACTTTTAAAACCCTACACCGAAACTGCCGCAATATATATATATATATATAAGTATATATATATATATATATAAGTATATATATATATATATATAAGTATATATATATATATATATATAAGTATATATATATATATATATATAAGTATATATATATATATATATATATATATATAAAAGAAACGGAAATTTTTTTCGACACAAAGAAAATAATACCGAACACAAACCCTTTTCAAAATTCACACAAAACGACCCAATACCCAAATATCAAAAATTATATTTGTTTAAACGCAATTGATTTGCGGGACCAGACAAACCTGTCTGAAATCCCTCGCACGATTCTTGCAGAATCTATTCACCAGCTGGACTTCGATAAAATTCGATGTCCAGCAACAACTTGGCTCTGATGCGGGACAACACAAACAAAAAAAAAGGAAAATGGAAGAGGGGGGGGGGGGCGGGGAAACGACCAAACAAAATCCAAGCAAACTACTTGGACGGAAACACTTCACCAAAACAAATCACGACCGAACACAACCTGTCCAACTCTATTCAATTCCTCAAATTCAAAACACTAAATGGCCGACTGCCACAAATAAAATTAAGCAAAATAAACACTAGCTGGCAAAACTAAACCAGCGCGCAAAAATACTCCCTTTGAAACACTTGTCCTCCAGCCACAGTCCGACGATGGCAACAGCTCCACTTCACCACTCAAAAAAAATACAATTTAAAAAAAGGAACGAAAATTATTAAATAATTTAAGATTCAATTAAATTAAAAAAAAAAATTGAAAACTTTAACACTCTCCTTCTTCCCTGCTCAAAAAGAACTAAAATAATTAGAATATATGAGCGCCTATGACGCTCACTTTCCATTTATCTTCCCACATACATAGAGTGCGGCTTACGGAGAAACCAGTGTCCGCAGTCGGGGCTTTACCCATACCTATATGCGAAAAATCTCTTCAGAATTTTCTAGGTGTGTTTGGAAAATTTACATATACCCCCCTGCACCAACCAAAATGAAATATACATTTTGGCGGCACTCATGTACGTATAGGCGAAAGCATAAATGTTCTCAAATTCCCCTACCTCAAACAGGTTCAAAGAGTACAAAAGCTTTAGTCCAGGCTTTGACATTTTACTATTGTAATGGCGAGGCTGGCAATACCTTCATCGGATCGCCGCCGCTCACTGAGCTAACTTAACGAAAGCAAAAGCGAAAGAAAGGAAGAGAACTTTGACAGCTCAAACAAAATATTCAGTTTTCTTCTTCCGCGCGCCGGTCGCATTTCACCCGCGAGTGGCGAATTTGTTTTGCTTTCAATTTAAGCAAAACAAATAATAAATAAAAATTAGTAACAATTAATAAAATTGTTCAGTGCGTTCAGTGCGGTCAGTGCGTGTGTGATTTCCTCCGATCTTGATCGCCCGTCGCCCCGAACAAAAGGGAAACAAAAAAACATAACAAAACAGCCGCGAATCTATACCGCGACAACCCCACCTCCACCACCGCGAAAGTTGCTTGGTCTCCTGAGACCAGCCAACTTTCGAATCTAACCGGAGAAAAATCACCCTGAGTCGATGTGCGGCCTAAGGTCCTGCACATGCCATGTCCCCTTTTCTCGTCCGTCTTCGTCTTCTAAAACATATGTCCACGGAGACACCCTCTTTTTAACCCCAAACGGTCCAACAAATTTCGGAGCTAACTTCGCTGCAAAATAGTTTGAGGCATCGGACAAAACAAAATTACGTCTCCATACTAACTCGTGCGGTAAATACTGCACATCTCTACGTCTGATATTGTACGTTTTCGCTGTCTTGGCACTTGCCATTTCTAACTTTTTCCGTATGTCTTCCCTCAAGTCTGCCATTTTCTTGGCCCGGTCCTCACTACTACTGTCCGGTTGGTCTGAGTCTCCCACTCGTCTATAATCTCTATCACCCCTGAACGCCATATTTCGGCCAAAATTCACGAAGTATGGAGACGCTCCCAAAACCTCATGCTGCGATGTCCGATGGTTTTCTGAAATATATGCTCTCAAAGTGCTCTTAATTATTTGGTTGATCCGCTCGGCCGGATTGGCCTGCGGATGATAGTGTACCGCATCTGCACACCATACGACGCGCATAAACTCTGCAGCTCCTTGCTGCGAAACTGTGGCCCATTGTCGCATACAATGGACCTCGGAACTCCAAAGAGCATGAAGACATTATCTTCCAACTCCTTGCAAACACTCTTTGCCGTTGCATTTCGCAACGGAGACAACAATGGGAATTTGGTGAAGTAGTCAACCACCGTTAAAATATAACAAAATCCCCGACTAGACTTCACCAAGGGTCCCACCAGATCTACGCAGATCATTTCCCAAAGTTCTAAATTCTTTGTCCTCTCTACCATACAACCAGCTGGCTTATTGTTGTCAGGTTTCACCCTCTGGCAAACCTGACAACCTTTAATATATCTAGCTATCTCTGCCTTCATTTTCGGCCAATAATATTTCTCAATTACCCTAGCGTATGTTTTCCTAACGCCCATGTGCCCCGATAATGGATTATCGTGACACTGAAATAAAATACAGCGCCTATCACTCTTGCCCACAACTCTCTTCCACTCGTACCCAGCACTAAACAAACTATTTGTCCCTGCCTTTATGTGTTTATATAACACCCCATTTTCAATTCTCCAAGCTGGGTAATCGAGTGGTTTATCCTCCACTTTCCTAACCATGGAATCCACCCATGGATCTCTAACACGCCCATCTACCTCCCCTACGACTGGGACACCTCTAGAAAGCATGTCGGGCACAACATGATCTTTCCCCTTACGATGTATAATTTCATAATCGTATTGCTGGAGCTTTAAAGCCCACCTAGCCAACCTACCGCAAGGATCTTTCAAAATGTTGAGCCATACCAACGAATAATGGTCTGTCACCACTGTGAACCTAACCCCTTCGATGTATGGCCTCAACTTCTCAACTGCCCACAAAACAGCCAAACACTCCTTCTCGGTAGTGGAATAATTCCTCTCGCACCTACTCAACGACCTGCTCAAATATGAAATGACCTTCTCCCCTTCATCAAACTGCTGTGTCAAAACGGCACCTATTCCAAAATCGGAAGCATCAGTTTGAACTACGAAGGGTCGTTCGAAATCTGGACAGCTCAGGACCGGCGCCGTCACTAGGCGCTCCTTGGCCTTCAAAAAGCTGTCCTCGCACTCCGGCGACCATCTAAACCTGTTCTTCTTCTTTAGAAGATCAGTTAGAGGCTTAACCAAATCAGCGAAATTCGAAACAAACCTACGATACCAAGAAATGGTGCCAACAAACGACCTGACTTCCCTTACATTTTTGGGCGCTGGAATTTTCAGCATTGCCTCAACTTTCTCGGGGTCAACATGCAAGCCCTGTCGATCAACAACATAACCTAGATACCGTAGCGAAGAAAGACAAAAATTACATTTTTCCCTATTCAATCTAAGCCCTGCCGAACAAATCCTCCTCAGGACCTCCTTCAGAACCTCAACATGCTTATCAAATGTATTTGTAACAATAATAATATCGTCCAAATACACGAAAACATGGGGTTCCAAGTCAGCCCCAAGGACCTCATCTATAAATCTCTGCCAAGTTGCAGGCGCATTGTGCAGGCCATAAGGCATGCGCTTGAACTGGTAGAGCCCCCTACCCGGAACTGTAAATGCCGTGCAGGCCCTAGACTCCTTCTCTACTGGGATCTGCCAATAAGCGGATTTTATATCCAAACTAGAGAGATATTTGGCGTCCTTTAGCTTATCTAAAGTAGCCGAAATATAAGGGAGGGGGTAACTATCTCGATCCGTATTTTTATTCAGTGTCCTATAGTCGACACAAAACCTATAACTCCCATCCTTTTTCCTAATCATCACAACCGGTGATGCCCAAGGGCTGTGACAAATCTCAATCACACCCTTTTCTAACATATCCTCTACTTCCTCATCTATGCGCCTCTGAATAGCGGGCGATACCGGATAGTATCGCTGCTTGACTGGTTCCACATTTGGCTTTGTACGAATCCGATGTTCGACCAAATGTGTACAACCAAGTCCCTCAGACATAGACCTAAAAACATCTGCAACAAACTCCTCAAGAACCGATTTTTCCCTAGTGGACAACGAAGACCTATCAACTATCGCCGCTACTGACGAGACCTCGACTTGGTCGGAAAACCTCCACTGATTCTTGGCCAAATCTGGCACTACACAGGCCTTAGACCAAAAGTCTACTCCAAGAATCAATGATTGGGGTAAATCTGGTATTACGAGGCATTCAACGAGACCGACTTGCCCTCTACCTCGAAAGCGACCGAAACTACCCCCCTAACCGGAACTTCTTCACCATCAGCAAGCGCAACCTTGCTGACCGCAGACGCCAATAAACTTATTCCCCAGGACTTTAATGTGTCCCAGCCAGGCCTACCAAGAATCGTCCTGGTGGCCCCCGAATCTAAAAGCCCTAACATAAGCACTCCAAAAATCCTAACGCCTAAATATGGCCTATTATCTAAATCTTTTCCCGACAAAGTGAAACTCAAATATACTCCGGACGGACGCCTCTGAGGCCTATCACTATTTTCCCTAGCCAGCTGGTTGCCCGCAGGCAACCTACCTAAACCTCGCGAACTTCTTGCCCTGCTTCCACAAGAGCTCGCTCCCCATTTCCCGACTCTTCGCGGGCCCTCGGAGCCGCTCTCGGGGACGCCTCCCTGTCCGAGCGCTCCTGCGATTACCCTGCTCTCTGAGAGCATCGGGGGCAATCACGCTTTAAAAAACCAGGCCGCCTACACCCATAACAATATATTTCCCTAGGGCAGTTGGACATAACATGTCCAAACCGCCTACAATTAAAACACCTAAAAGAATTTTGGGGAGGAGCCTGAATTCTCCTCTCCAACCTAGCGTCACGCAAAGGGGCCCTGACTTCAAGAACTTCGGGTTCAGCCGAGACGTAAGCCAAGTCTGGCTCCAACAAATTCTTGGATCGGCTGCTGGGCGGCGGCACGAATGCTTCCACATTCGTCCGCACAGCCTTCAGCTTCCGACCCAAGGAAACCAACTCCGATAAAGACTTAGGCTCAA